>JAIOKQ010000688.1:600000-782963 GCA_020654165.1 Oryctes rhinoceros
CGAGATGTAAGAATTATATTTATATTGGCACCACTGATTGTTTATGTCAGTTATTTATCTAATCTTAAGTTGGTCAAAGATGTATAAAGAAGCAGCGCGTAAAAATATGAAATAGAAACCGTTACTTATTTTTATTATATAAAAAAGTGGTTTATTTCGCCACGTTCGAACGTGACCTCAACCCCTTATAATAACTAAATCAAAATTTGATCTGGCATCCGTTCGCCGATTAACGGCCGCAATAAGGAGCAATACACATACTATTCAAAAACAAAAATAAACTACATAGTATTTTCAGAACAAATCGCTTACAAGAAGACACGTGCACCTTGCTGAACGTAGGCAGCGATTCTGAAAAGAGCTTTCATTGTGAGTCTTTAACCTCAAAATTAAGCTTAATAATTTTAAAATTAAGGCATTTAAAACAATTCTTCAGTATTGACTCTGAGAAACATTTATTTCTCGGAATTTCAATTTCGATTATTGTATGGCATATATAGGCAACAACCGGCCCGCTATAAGATTTGATTCGACCCGCGAGACATTTTGAAAAACCCAATTAAAAAAAAAATATTACACTAGTTACTCATACTCACTCCAAATGAGGAAGATCGAGTGATATGGGGTTTGTGGCTTTTGCTCCTGCGAAATCAAGTGAGCGAGCAAGCCGAGTGGCAGCGATCATCAAAGAGTGAGGCGGTAAACATTAAAGCCTTTGATGTTTGCCGCCTCACTGGCGGCGCACCAAAAGATTATTGCTTCTCAATTGTTCTACACTAGACGATTCTAGATGATTCCTTCATTTTTCCTATATAAGCGGATGGATGGCCAGAACTTTGGTTCAGTTCTATTTGAGCTACCGAGGTGATAACTTCGACAAGCGATATCCTAGCGACCTGCTAGTGCCGCCAATTTGTTCTGTGACTTTTTGTGCATCTCGAGTGCTTACTTATTATACTTTGTTATTAAGTTTATCGAACGAAAAGTAAACGAAAGTGATGTCTGGTGGAAAGAAACGAAAACTAGATACAGAGGGTCGGCAGTTTCAAGAAAAATGGGCCGAAGAATTCTTTTTTATCTTGCGCAATGGTAAACCTATATGTTTGCTGTGTAATGAATCAGTTTCAGCGATGAAAGAATTCAATATAAAGAGGGATTACTCAACTAAGCATCCTATGCTGCACTCACCAACAGGACAAATAAGAAAAGACAAAGTCCAGAAGCTTACCGCAAATATTTATTTTTTATCTTTTATCTTAATATTTTATCTTTTATTTTATGCAAATAAAAGATAAACCACCATTTTCCGGGGCTTAGAAAATTCGCAAGAAGATTGATTTGTGCGTTTGGCAGTACTTATAAATGCAAACAGTTCTTTTCTATGATGAAAGTTAATAAATCAAAACATCGTACCGGGCTGACTGACGATAATTTGGAAAATTCTTTACGTTTTTGTATCGGTGGAACTAATCCAAACATCGATGGATTAGTTTCCCAAATTCAAGCTCAAGTGTCTCATTGATTTCATTGTCGCTATTTAACTTTCGTAGTTTGTAATAATTCCAAATTTCACGATTTCATTGTACCTATTGTGTGTACCTATTTTTTTTTCATTTCACTTTCAGTAACCTGGAAAGAAACGTAATTTTTTATTTATTTATTTCGTGCCAGTTGACGATACGTATGTATGCTTCTACTTTGCTAACCAATTACTCAATGAACATGCTAGAAGAAACCAAACACCAATTCATGTTTAACCGTTAGTTAAATAGGAATTAATTTGCTTGTTTAATCGATATATCGAAAATGCAAGTTGACCTTCCTTACACAATTGCTTTTGTTCAGAATTAATCATAGTTTCAACTAAATAGTTTAAATGCCTACTAAGAAAAACTAGAAGCATATAACTGGTACTAGCAGAAAAACAAAAAATATGTATTCAAATACTTCCAGCTCAGCAATATATGTATATAATGCACGGAATGTTCGTGAGAGACGTTAATTTATTTCTGGGTGAAGGTTTTTTGTATCTCGATTAATGGTGCACCTCTATTTATAATAGTTGTTCATGTTATGCTTGTTGTTAATGATATACTTATAGTGCTAGGTATAAATACTATAAAAAGGTGATAATCGGCCGATCTCGCTCTTATTACAAGGTATATGAAGACAAAATAGCTTAAACGGGATCATACAAAAAGAGCCCAGTGGCACTCAGAACCGAACTCGACGGAAAACTATATCTTCGGCGCTTGCCTTGCCCGGCATATGGTTTCGGAAGCTCTTATTTTCATGAAGATATGGCGAAAATAATTCGTATCGTGGATCGTCTAAGAACTATCATCAACTATGTACATACAATTTATACAACACCAATACACATGCAGTATATTTACCACCCTCCTAAACCATATACCATTACATTCTGATTTAACACATATGTGACCAATTCATACCTGGATTTGACACAAAAATTCAATTGACTTGAGTCACAGGGGTGGTTTACCAACAACTAGTAGACCAAATTGTTCGTATCGTTGCTCATCCAAGAATGCCACATTCATATTTGAGAGGCACAACAATTCGCATGCAGTTCTAACAGGAGTCACCCTTATACAAAATAATAAATATCGTTTGCCGATTTGGCGCATACAGATTATTCGATTCAAGCTGAACAGAACGGAACATAGCGGTCAAAGAGACCGAACTAAATGAAATTGCACAGAACCAAATGTTGCGACTGAATGTCTTGACATGGGACATTGGATTTATTTATTGACATTGGATTTTGGATTTATCGGTGATACGTCTCTTATTCCGAGGTTCGAAGAACCATATAACTATTAGTTATAATGCGTAACTGAAGAAAATGGACACTCGCGAAATGAAACACTTTCGTACTTAACGCTTCATTCGTTTATTAGCATAACAACTATAGAATTCTGGTGAAAGTCTATCTGTTACATTTCTTACACAGATTTTGAATACTGTTTCCGGACTATATGAATACTACGTCTTCAAGACTATTTAAATGAGCATTGTTCGGCACATAAATCAGTGCTGACCAATGATGTGCAGCAAAATCTAATTTACCTTAAAAGTACAAATATACCACGGGTAAAACCTTAATTTCTAAATTGCAGGGAAATTTGTTGATAGTTATAAATAGAGCTCCCCAACTGCGTGGCGCACCATAGGCGTCGATAAGGAACATAAGTAAAGTACATAAAAACAAAAGAAATAAAGAATTTTAAAACGCTTACTTTTGTAATTAGCCGTATCCAATATAGTGGGTGTTAATGCACAAGGAAAATAGTATTAGTCAGCACACGAGGAGGTAGGCACATTAAAACTGTTACCGTAAGCGCAATCCGATTTCTCAAACATCTGAAGCATTAGGAATGTTCCCACAGTCGTTTCTTTCAAGGATGTTCGTCGTTCTGAAAAAATGTTTTTATATCTTGAAAATGAACGCTCGACGTCTAATGATGTAATACACGCGTAATTAAAATAATCTTTGAATTTAGTCACCGGATCAGTAGAGTTACCTTCCCAACACTCGTTTCGTATTTGTTATTAATGCATTTACCTCAGGGAAATTTGCACGAATAGTTTCAGCCACAATATGCAGAGCATGAAGTTTACAAGTAATATGTAACATCATCTCATAATGTTCTTGAAGAGAACGACCTACACAACGCATTGTCGCGGCACCATCGGTCATGAAAATTAATACTTGAGTAGTGGCAGCTTCAAATGTTTGTAAAGTATCAACGACTACGCTCTCGATAGCGTCGGCAGTACACGATTTTAGTCTTTTACTAGCTAATAAAATTCCCTTTGTAGGTTGACGAGGTTCCAGTATACGTACAATCACATTCAAAATAGAATGTTTTTTACGGTCTGTCGTTTCGTCAATACATAACCACAGTAGTTTATTTTTTATTGCAGATCTGATCCTGTTTTCAATTTCGGTACGTAACTTGGCACACATCTCCTTAAGCTTGTTTCCGACGGTAACTCAAAGTCTGGATTATATTTATTCCAAAATTCACGGAATAGTTTCTTCCTGAGTAAGGAAAACGGTAAATTACACGTAGTCAGCATATAAAATAAATCAATTATAAATTGAGTTGCCTCAGTCGGTGATACACCTAGTTTTTTATTTTTGTGTTGCTGACTATTTACATGTCTTCTACAGCCATATTTATCATTGCACATCAGAGGTATATTACAAATTTTACATATAATCTTACTTCCATTATATATTAAGTCAGGAAATTCTCCACAGAACTTTTTCACTTTGTCGGCCTGTGGGCGTTTCTTACTACGCGCATCCGCCATACCGTCACAACCCGATCGCATACGGTAATAAACTACCGAAATGCGATGCGAGTTATTTGCTTATATATTACATTACATATCCCCCCGGCCACGCCCGGCGGTACGCCTTCTGACTTGCCACGCACTTTGGGGAGCTCTAGTTATAAATCTAAGATCATTTATACAATATAAAACATTCAGAGTGTAGCCGATATTATGGTTAGGATTATTGTTCCCAGCAGGTAGAATTGGCTGGGAATTTCATTCATCTACAACCACCAGATTAAAATGTGTACAGTAATATAACTTATTGTATTTGGGTATTATTGGAAACTCAGAATATCAAAAAGGTTTCATGTAACAAATAGAAGAAATGAATGTGCAATAAAATAACATACTGTAATAAATCTTAGGTCTAAAATTATCTTAATTGCTACGTTATGATTGAACGTGCATCTGAGTCCAAACACCGAACATAGCCGAACGGAAC
This sequence comes from Oryctes rhinoceros, assembly GCA_020654165.1. Taxonomy (NCBI): domain Eukaryota; kingdom Metazoa; phylum Arthropoda; class Insecta; order Coleoptera; family Scarabaeidae; genus Oryctes; species Oryctes rhinoceros. Next base: position 604,814 of record JAIOKQ010000688.1, read on the forward strand.
CGAATAGAATCGAACAAAATCAACTATAAATCTAGTTGAATGGAAGTGATCGAATGTAGCCAAACGGAACTGAACATAATAGAAAACAACTGAACATAGCCGAATATAACCGGATATAACCGAATATAGCCAAAAGTAGTCAAGTGTAAGCGGACATAACCGATTATAACCGAATGGACATGACATGTTGACAAGGGTCAACAATTTGAGCATTTACTTTATCAGTAAGTTCACGTGAATTAAGCAACCCGAAAGGTGAGAGGCAAGGGAACTCATGTTAGTTATGCACCCCGAAGGGAACAGAAAACTACTATGTCCACGTTCTTGTTCCTGGGTTACGCTAAAAGTAATTTACTTACCAACCATCACATCTACAGCCGGTGGGGTGTACGATGCGTACTTTTAGGAGTTCACCCAGTGTAAGGTGATTCACGGAGCCCGCCCATCAAAGATTCTTGATTCTTGAATTTGCAATGATATTTCAATTTTAAAATTTCAGGGTTAAATACAGTTAGATAATTTCTAATCTATCGGTTAGCGCTTTAAAGCTATTTTGACTTGTGAAAAAAAGCAAAGAAACGTATGATAATGAAAGACAGTAACAGCTGGACAGTAAAAAGACGAAAGCAATTTATATTAAAGTAGCAAACGATTTATTCCTAAACGAGGGGTACTGGAACAAAAACTGATGTAGTTGCTTTTTATGCTACTGTATGTTATTCATTTGTTCCCTTACTTCAATGTTCTGTAAAAAAATTGACGAATGCAAAATCGGCATAAAAACGTACCTAAAACATGCATTTTTATTTACTAAATAACTAGAGATGACAAAGGCAGATGAAATTATACCTTTTTTGCAGTGACTAGATAGACTTGTGTCTATTCGCCTCATGAGAATGGTTTCGTGTTGCCTGTTGGTTTCCCTGAGAGTCGACAGAACACGAGTCCGTCTAGTCTCTGCAAAAAAGTAATAGTTTCATCCACCTTTGCCTACTCTATAAATAACTGCAAACAGGATGACAAATATTCTGCTTTAAACAAAATTTAAAACTTAAATCCATAATATTATTTATTTTCCTTCTTTCTGAGAAATTTGTAGCCTCGAAAACGAATCGACCAATTTAAAAAACAATTAACGCCAAAATATGCTTTTTCAAAGGACAATAAACTCTCTATTTCAGAATTTTAAGGGGATATCTTACAGGACAGGAGGTTAAAGTGGGCGAGTCAGTTCTTGCATCAATGAAATGTTTTCAAATGAGCACCGGGTACATACATAGACATAGTGTATTATAATAATTATTATTAATAATAGATCCACATACGCTAGATAAGTGACGCCGTTTTTGACTATATCCGTTACTTGTTATTACTACATAAAATTACAACTATTAGAAGAGAAAGTTCACATTTGTTAGAGTCAGAAATAACTTTTGTGACAGTGGGTTTAAAATAATTTATCACAACTAGTTGAATAATCATATATCAACGTAACAATCTTCATGTAGTTTCGCATATAGAGAATTTTTAGGCTGGTATTGCGCAATGAAAGTTCTTGACAAATAACTTTGTAAAAGATATTGTGTAGAAGTGTATCAGTAATAGCACAACTTTTACAAACGTTCTTTCATCATTGATAGCCTCTTCATAATATCATTTCTCTTCATAATATATTTTACAAAAGATTTCGTTTAGTTGTTTCATGATGGCAGATAACATTTGGTCTATATCTGTTAATTTTGCAATATAAACGATATAACATGCCATAGGATGTTTGTTATTGTGATTATAAAAATCGAAACAAACACATTGCTTGTGTTCTACATATAACAAAAGACGGTCGAAGAAGTCGAAAAGAAATTGAGCCTTGAGGAAAATATGGAGTGGATACGCATAGAAAATCTGTACTTCCTATGTTCTTGATACAGAACCATTACTCGCATTATACATTTAAACGTTATACATTTAGTTTGATTAACAAACAACGTCTTTTTGTTCCCACGTGATGGGAAGTTTGGGAAAATGCCCCACCAGGCAGCAAAAACTCAACGCAAGAGCATACGACTCAACGACTCACTCGACTGGGTATGGAGGGAGTTGGTACGTGAGGTACGGAAGAAAAGTTTCTGGCCTTCTTATTAGATGATATTCGCTTTTAAAAATATTAGAAAACTCAAAGTGCTTTCTTCTATTATACCGGTCCTAGTTAAAAATGCACCAACAACAGATTTTTGCAACATAATATTTATTAATATTAAAAATGCTTCAGCTGCCTATAGATACGAAAATTACAATTCAACAAAAGACAAATAAACAAGGTTCCTCTAGTGCGTCTATGCTCAGGTGGTAAAGGTAATTGCAATAAAGGCCGGTCGCTACGGAACTCCAGATTCGTCCGTAAACTGTCCGTAATGTTCTACAACCGATAGCATTCCACCACTGCTACGCTAAAAATTTTTCCGACTTAAACTGGTGTTTAAGTCGGAAGAAAAGAGATAGTTTCTTATTAATCTCAAAAGAAAATCTTCACCGAGAAATGGTCTTTCGGGGCCTGCTTGAACTTCCTCTACGGTGTTTACCTTCGTTTGAATTTAGCTAGCATTTGAACATCTTGCTCGTAGATGTCGCATAGAAATTATTTATAGATCTGTCAGAGTATCTTCTTTGATGAAATAAGTAATCAGCTTGTGAGTATTTTAATTAATTATGGTTTTAGGAAAATTAGTAATTTACAAGTGTCGAACGCTGCATGCGCCAACGCCTACTGGTGGTACCTGAGTCGCCCAGAGTTCATCAAATAATTCAGTAAGTAAATATAAACGAATTTAATAACATAAAAAGAAATCAAATAACTTATAGTAAAGTGAAATATTTGCATGGAAAATTAGGATTACATTTGTATGTCACCAACATGTTCTCCGTAGAACTTAAAACGAAGAAAACGATGTATGTTCAAATGCGTACTTCAACATAAGCCGCAATTCTGATGAAAACAGCTAAAGGTTCTTAGCGGGATAACGGTTATTAATATCTTACATACATATGTCGGACCGCGAAGATAGTAGCATATTTCCTGGGCTTTCAAAATATTCTACGTCGGGCCGAGAAAACAGGTGACGGCAGCACTAGGAATATATTTCACGTTGGACCGCTAAGACAGATTGACAATGGTATACTTCCCGAAACCTTGATCAGCGTGAGTCGTTTGTATGAAGTAACAGGCATGTCGACCACGAGTCTGTCGAAGCGAAAATTTGAGCGGTTTATATGGCCTATTGTTCTTGAGGTTTGCGCTGTTTGCTGTCTGTCGTGATATGACTTTGTACCAGCAAAACAATTTCAGTACATTACTTTATATAAATCTCGGTTTCATTGATTTGCAAAATTTGTACACTATGGTTCAAAAGTATTTACAAGATATGCTTGAATATTTGATAGAAAGCAAATATTAACACCTCAATAATAAAACTTTAACAAACAAGTTTCTGGTATAATGTACGTAAGTGTGCACTGGTAGATGCGATTGCTGGTGGTTTCTGTAGGTCTCCTTTAGAATCAAATTTCAATCGCTCAAAATAATTGCAATCGAAATATAAAAAATTCGCGTAGCGGGAATGCTGAGTTATCATGATGAATTGCTTTCCATTCAGTTAGTATAGCCTCTGGCGTGGTTTACACGTCGAGTGCTATCTGTTACCTACCACTTCTGCCCTCTCCTGATTCTTTAGTCCACAATCATATGGGGCTTCTGTTCCATATAACTGTGGGCGCAACGTAGTTTTCTTTCAACAACAAAAACGATATGACACGGTCCAAACCCAGAACACGTTTAGTTTCAATAGGATACTGCATTATTTTGGCCCCGGCACCTTTTTTATGTTTGGGAATCATCTATTCGAATTTCGAATATCAACATGTATTACAAACACAACTGTTCGTACTTGGAACGTTTAATAGGATTTCATTCGTAATATTTCTATTATTTTAGGTAGAATTGACTGACGAACTTATATTTCGTTCACCACAGTGGAAAGATATTGTCCGGTAATTAGTTTATTCGAGTGCGAATAAACTAAATCTCTAACATTTGACACTGTTCGGAAGCGATTCGAAGCGATTTAGAGACGACACTCCGGATGAAATCTATATAAAACAAGTATGTAGGAACGTTCCCTGATAGAAAAATGTTTCGTATATTAGTGTAAGAACTGTAGCGTGCAAGTCTTTCGAGCTTGGTCCATCCATCTGTCGCCTTAAGGATTTGTAAATCTGTCTATGTAAACAGCGCATCTATGAAGAAACCGAGCCGAACCTAAACCGGAAAAGTTAATAAGAAGCTATCTCTAACTAGAATGACAAACCGCGGCTTAAGTTTGCGGCTAAGTGTTAATACACGGTTACTTAGTCTGTTACGGTACAGTATTTACGCATTATTTGTAGATTTATTTACCGCATCGTGATGTTTCGAATATGAATTTTCCTCTAACGTTACAGAAAAATTCAATCGACAAACGACACCTTTAGCTATTATAAAGCATTAACAAGTACCGTATTCACATTTAAAGGAGCATCACTGAGTTTATGTGAGGTAAATGAAGCTAACAATACACATCAAACGCAAAAATATATTACGCGCAATCGTATACTTTCAATGCAAAGCAGGAAATTTTTCTATATAATTTCCTAGAAAAGCAGAAAAGCAGCAGGCTTGGTTTCGGGCAAATTTCATCTGATGTCTCTTTGTATAAATCTATAACTGTTTTTTCAAGTTTTGATGTTTGCGTTTTTTTCTAGTAAATATAAATTCTATTGGCCTTTTGACTGTTTTTAAAGTATTAACTAGCGATAAATAAATCATAGTTGTGTTTTTCTTAATTATCTATATCTGGTTGCTAGTTTTATATCGACAACTTTTCCAATCCTCACTTGTTTTTTCGTACTACACATGAAATATCTCCAATCTTTGTTATGGATATCCGCTGTGTGAACATGTAGGCTTTCATAATTTGGGCACTATTACATAATTTTAGTTAATTTACTGGGACCATTTCCTTTGGATATGTGGTGAAATATATTATTGGTATTATTTTAGTAAAATACGCAGTTGTGTACATACGGAAATGTAAGTTTGACTGCTTAATTTATGTAAAAGTATAACCAGTTTTAATGTTATTCATATTTTTTTTGTTACATTTATATATGCAACTGCGTAGTGGAAGCAGTATAATTAACGTATTAAGACAAGGTCTCATATCAACATGTCAATGAAGTTACACATTTGCAAACGAATTTTGAAAATAATTCATTTAGATGTGTAATCAATACAGTTTAATTTGTGTGTGCAAATCTAACAGCATAAAGTTATCCTTAGAAAAAATGAACTCTGTTGTACGGCTGTGGGTCTGGATGGAAAGCGGAGTAAGATAATACTGGGTAACCGGGTAAATAATATATTTATCCCAACTTTTATTCCGATAAAAAAATAAAACAAATTAAATTTGAATGAGAAGTCTTTCTTTCAGGTATGCCCTTAGTAGATATACAAAAGTGGTATGCTTTTGTGGTGACAATATCAATTTTTTATCACACATCACAAAATAATAAATGCAAAATAGCTTTATACATTGCAGTTAGTAAGTTGTGATGTGAAAAAGAAAATAGAATCCACAGGTACAGGTATTAGCGCATATGAATTCTGGCATGAATGACATTACTGAAAGTAAAACACAATCAAAGAAAAACACTTATAGTAAAAGATTGTGAAATAATCATCAAGTATTTTTTTATTGTTTTATCAGAAAACATCCATTGGTTCGTTTACTTCTTTGAAACTAAAATGTTTATAATCTATTAACCTCTCTATCTAATGTTGAATCTATGATGAATACTATCTTAGGAATGACAATTCAGTCCATAAATAAACGCCATACCTTGCTATAATGGAAATTTTATAAAATAGAGATATTTAATCCTAATGATATTGGAAATCTTATGATTTTCTTACTTGCATGCCTTGGAACCAATTCTTGATATTATTTTTGCTCTGAAGATGAAAATATGATCTTTGAAGGCTTCAACAGCTTCTTTAAGTGATAGAAGTCACTCTCCATATGTTTTTTGTTTGCCATTCGGGAACAAAAAGCAGTCATTAGGCGATAAATCAGATAAATACAAATACCGAAACATTAATTCCATGTTTTTCACCTTGAATTAACGGTTGACGCGCTGTGTGTGAGCTAATATTTTCAGGATGATGCAAGATGATGTGAAGTTATCGATTGTTTTCTTTCCAATTTTATAAACAAATTGTTGTGTATCATTTAGTATTAACTGTACATCGATCTTATAAAGCAAAGCTTGCCACATGTCCAGTACAACGCCTTCTCGGTGCTTCGTAAATGAACAATTCTTGTTGGATTTCGCTCACCTAGGAATATCTAAGCAGTTGCCCTTTAGTTTTCAACTCGTACGAATATGTAAGTTTGGTCGTCGTTTTGTTACGATGTTGTATGCGGATTTTGAAGTACCGCTGTAGCATTACTTAAATCGATTTTTTTTCTGTGGTCAAATTGTGCGGAATTTGTGGAACAGGTAGAACAGGTACTTTTGAGAAAAATGTTTATGTAACTGCAGTCTTTGGATACGCCAAAGGATGCCCCTATCTCATGCTAACAATAAGTCACATTTTGATCCCCTTCGATGTTTTTTGGAATAACAAGCGACTTACCTTGATCTTCACGAAATTCGTGATTAACGGAAGCATTAGCATGACAATATTCTGTAAACGAGTTATTTAACAGTTAGTTCACAACAGTTTTTTCTGATAGAGCTTTACCACCGTTAGCAAAATATGAACAAAGCGATTCAGGCATTGTTGTTGTGTCAAGTCCGAAAATGTTTAGATGAAATTTCCATTTATTCACAAATTTTCTTCTTTTAAACGCTCACTAAAGTCTGCCAAATTCTGCGCTTTCACTACTTTAACAATAGTAAATGTTAAATGTTTAATGAAATGAAATAGGCCGATAACGTTTATCATTTGTAAATGCAGCTACTTGTTGCTGCTAGAAAAGTTCCTGTGGGCAACACCGTACCCTATGACAAGTCAGTGGGTTAGTAAGAGATCTTTTCCAAAGCTACCTTCAACCTTTCTAATGATTGACAAATATCTACCGTCTTTTATTGAAAATAAAGTGTAATGCTAAAAAAATGCTAAAAAAATATGAACGAATTCACACAATTATGAATGAATTGACACAATACTACAGCGAATTTTTGCCTCAATCTACATCAATACAATTAAACTAAAATAGTAAGTAATTACATAACTTGCTTTTAATATTGATAGTAACCGAGCCGTATGCTGCTGCGGAAACACTCGTTTCTGCAGGTTCGCTCAAAACATATTGAGGGATAAATATGTCAAAAAATAAACAAAATACACCAATGTATAATACTAATAAGGCAAATAAACACTTAGTGTATAAATAGAAATATGATGTAAAAATAAAAAAAAATAAAATTAAAATTAAATAATACATGGAGCATTAAAAAATTCGCTTAAATTATAAAATGTTTGCTGGACTAAATACCCTTTTTTATGTAACAGTAAGCATCTGCTACTACGTCTGCGGCTACAACGATAGACGGCTTTTCTTTGAACTTTCGCCAAATGGTTTTAGCTAGGCAAAAGGTGACAGTTAATTTTTCCTCTCCCGTTTGGTTCATACTCCATCTCATATCGATCGAATAACTCATTGTAGTGTTTTCGAACAAAATGTGCTGACTGCAATACATATATATATATATATATATATATATATATATATGAATATGGTAAGGTAAATATATTAGTGTCTCTAAATAATGGTCTGAAAAATGTCTGAATACGGGCTTTCTGAAGTACGAAAATACCGTTAATGTCGACAGTACCACCCCAGAAGTCAGGTAAGACTACCAATTTTAAAACCAAACCTCTGGAACCCATGATTTCAAGTTCGTGTAGCATGTACCCTATCTAAAGCTTTAGACAAATCCATGAAAGCGCAAGCAGTAAGTTCCTTGTTATCCAAGCCAGTTATTACTTCGTCTAACAGCTGATATATTGCTGGACCAGTAGATCTGCTTTGTGTGTAACCATTTTGATATTCATGAAATATATTATGTTTTATTACAAAATTTACTATCCTGGTAGATAACAATTTTTCTGACTTTTGAGGCATCACCATTGAGTATTTAATTTTTTCGGTAAACATACCGTTTTGCAAAGATGTATTTATTATATGTGGCAATTACGAGGTAGTCAGAACAGCACTTTAACAAGGAAACCGGTATGCCATCTTCCCCTGTTGCATTGATGTTATTCAGTCTGTAGATAACACTCACCACTTCGAGAGGATCTGAACATAGATACATTCCTACAAGCCGGAAACCAAGCAACAGGAACAAATCAGGAAAAAAAATCGACATAGCCGCATTATCAACAAACTGTTGATGCGTTCCAAAAAAGGTTATCTTGGTGATGCCATTTTCTAGAATTAGAGATTATCGAGAGTGAGAGTGAGAGAATTTCGAGAAGAAAAACGCATGTAAAGGTTTATGAATCTCAATCTTTATATGTTGAAAAACAATAAAACGATTGGTACCGAAGACTTTTTTCTTTCAGCTTTTGCAAAAACATAAAAGGTATCATCATTCGTACGAGTATGGTAAAACGATTTCAGTATAGGTTAGAAGCTTAAATGTACGGCTACTAAATATACAAAAGGAAAATAAATCAGGATTAGTATTTTGTACTTTTAATTCAGTTGTATTCTGTAGATTACATAAAACATATGTAACTATAAGTTATATATCATTTCCAAGCAGCAATTTTATTCTGTTGTTAGACTGGTAGCGCAGTGTCCAACGCATTGAGCATCAGTCTTGGGTTACCAAGTTCGAATCCTGGACTCACAATTGTCAAATTAAGTTTTTCCATAGCTTTCCTCAACATCTCAAAGCGCTCTATAGGCGCAGGCGTAATAACAGTTATGACGGACTATGCTCCCTGCAATCGGTAAAAACTTTTAAAGGATGTAAAAGCTTGAATTATTAAAATTATCAAAATAAGTATATTTGCAATAATTTATTTTCACATTAGTGAGGTTTATATTGTATCTGGAGACCATGGCGAAGAGGAAAATCCAGGAAACATGTAAGTAATAAATTCCTTGGGATCATCTTCCAATTGATCTGCTGTTAGCATACGTTCTTAAAACAAAAAAAACAAAACAAAGAAACTACAATTTATGCCTTTCGTTACATGTAAAGGTTATTATAATGTTGCCAATTCCCAGCTGAAACGTTTTCGTATCCTTCTTTGATAATTTTTTGCCTTTTGTGAACTTTGAATGCTGAATTGTTGCAACGAATGTAGTTTTTGGCTTTACTAGTTTGTAGTTTGCCCACGTTGTTTCAGTGGTAAGGTGGTAAATGTAACTAACGAAATAGGGAAAGCTAAATCAACTAATTTTTTGAAATTGTTCATATTTTCTGATTGGTGGAATTCGTTAACCGATGAATCCAGTAACCTGTAACAAACTTATTCGTGAATAAGGGCGTATTGTTGTCTTCGACGTTGTGAAGCTGTGGTTACAGCATTGTTAATCCAAGCTTTTGGTAAGAATAACCAGCGCCTATAATTCATCTTTAAATATATTTTTCCTCCGATCCATCCACATTACTTTTACCTACTTTTTCGAAAGTATAACCGATATCTTTCAATAATCTGTTGCCATTGAAAAGACATTATCTTCACTATGTACAGTATCTAATATCATATCCAACGTGTGCGGGATTATATTTCCAAGCGAGCATACTTGCGAAAGATACCTCAACTTTCCCTTTTTTGCGTACCTGCAAGCGTACTTTCTTTACTTCCCCAATGCTACAAAAACATTCATAAAATATTTGTAAGATATTTAAAACTATTGGCGCCTCCTCTTGCAAGCTTTCATCAACTTTTACATAGAAGATATTTTAAGAATAAAATAAGGAAACGATTAACAAGTAGTTTATTTTCATCTATTACACAAATTTGAATTTAAATCGTTGAAGTTTAATAAGCAGTTAATTTCTCGCATTTAGCGAATAGTGAAGTTCAAAAGGTAGTCCAAAGAAAGCACGCATTTCATTGTTACACTAACATTAATTTCTAGTGTTTCAATTATATCTCTTTGATATTGCAACTCCTTATTCTGTTCCACCACATACTTGCTTTTATTTCTTACCGAAATTTTTGTTAAAGAAGAATTCCTTTTCTTCTCTTATTATCTAGATCAAACACTCATAATATGTGAATGGGAAATGTGATATGGGTTAAAGCTATTGCATATTAGTAATTGAGCTATCGCTCTTATAAATTGATATTAGATAAAAACCCAAAGCATAAAGGTTTGGTAAAAAACAGTTACAGAAACCAGGTGTAGTTTTCCCAACCCAACAGATTTTCATTTGCTATGCAATAGTAAAACAAGTTACCATTCATTCATAGCAAAATTACACTATTAACAGATTTACAATGTTTTGTATATATTTCTCGTCGAATTTTAATCATTCAATCGACAATTGGATTTTTCGGTAATCGGTTAAATATTGCTTTTTAACTTAAACAAATATTATTCTAGTCACACCACCACCACCTTATATGATGTTGATCGACAAAACCAAAACACCTGAAGATACACACAAAAAGAATACAAAATATCTTGCTTTGCAAAGATCTACATAATATACCTCTGATGTTTATCGTACTGTTTAACATTGCTCCCGACGAGTATTCATCAATTGATTTTTTTCTCCAACGACAGTGAATATCCTTCTTCAAAACAGGGCATGCTTTATATCACCTAAGATGGTCTATCTCGACTGAGGTTCAACCCTAAATGAAAATGTTAAACCTGTCACTTATTAAATTAATCAATTACAGATATTTTTTTTATCCGGTTTTCATTCAGATTTTCATATCTAACTCGCTTTCGATGTCATGATTGTAGGTTAGGTACTCAAATAAATCAATTACTGCACGATACTTTTAAGCGAGTAAAATACATTTTCTACTAGATTCTACCTAAAATAATGAAAATATGGTTATTAAAATGCGATTTGAAGCGTTCGTTCGTAATCGATGTTAACGACTAGAGATGACAAAGGCAGGTGGAACTATTCCTTTTTTGCAGCAATCAGATAGATTTGTGTCTGTTCGCCCCATGAGAATGGATACGTGTTGCTTACTGGTGTCCACGAGAGTCGACAAAATACGAATCTGTCTAATCTCTGCAAAAAAGTAATAGTTTTATCCGCTTTTGTCCTCCCTAAACATGTACATCTAAAATGTCTAAAAAAAATCTAAAAATGTACATGTACATTTAAAGCATTTAAAGATATGTATTGTAATATTACAATTTATAACATCGAACGTCACTGTCATTAACGCCATGTACAGTGCGTTCAACCAACTACCTATGTCTACATGTTCAATGCAAAAAAATAATAATTTCATCCGCCTTTGTCCTCTATTAATGAGCTATGCTGATGCGCGAAATTCGAATAGATGGAAAGCGGATTCTTGCAAAGTAAAGATTCACGTTGTAACATCTTACTTCCTTTGTAAATGTGGAATTCTTATTTCTCTTCGTTCAATAACGTTTCGTTGCATCAATCTGGATACGCGGGGATGGCCATTTCGTGTTTTACTACGCTAGCCCCAACTTGCCCTTTTGAAAAGCGAAAAACTTACCATTCGTAGTTATATTATTGTCTCCAATACTTGACTGTGAAATTGATTAATTTTTTGTCGAATCAACTGTTAACCTGGTAGTATATTTTCCAAATAATTATTTTTATTTATATTTGTCAAGTAACAAATCATTAAAAAGGTTTTTGATTTGCTGCATAAAATAACGATAAAAATAATATTGGAATAACCAAACCACGAAAGAAAGAAAAAGTACACCAGACGACAGATTCGAACTGCATACGCTTATGACACGTACGTTCCACGCCTATATCCTCAATATATTCGTCCATTCTAGCTTGACTGCAATTCGATTTATATAATGAATACTTACCTTTGGCTAGATTTAAAATTTCAATTTCGAATTCAGAACAAAAACTCTTCGGATGTGAGGCTATCCACATCGCGGACTCTCAGAAAGGTGATACCATCCGTCGGAAAACCGTTTCTCATCGAGGAAATGTGGAAAATTCACGTTTTTTTCTCGAGCATCTTCACAGTTCGACCTGACGCGACTACCGTTAATCGCGTTGCTTTTTTCCCATCCTGTGGTAGATCGTTTTTCGTTGGCCCGTACTTGCGCTTATATCTGACCTCGCGGAACGAAGTCGAAAAAGCGTTTCAAGCTAGGGCAAGCGCCAAGGATATCGCTCGCCTTACGAACTATTTCTGCGTCTCCTCCGGAGATCTAGATTGCCTATAAGGACCCCTTCTTTTGACCATATTGCTTGTTTTCGCCGATTTCTCATCTCTCTCTCATTACCGATCGCATTTCTAACCGAGGACGGGTTTAGAGATGCTGGATTGGCAACTGCCGCTATTATTACCAGTACTACTGATGTTATATAATCTTGTTGTAATTTTCGTTGTTCTGGATGATGATTATAACCGCAATGAACGGAAAAGGTATACAAATGCAATATAAAAGTACGCTAAAGTAGAAACCTTTTTGGATCAATAAACGAATTTATCATTTTTTTTTGTTCATTATATCGATGAGCAATTACACTACATGTGATAAACGAATTTGTTAATGTAAACAATAGTATTATTAGTAGTATTAATTTTATTATTTTTTTTAATAATTTTTTATTTATTTTTTTATTTGTTTGATTTATTTTTTAATTAATAATTAAATTAATTTATTAATTTATTAATAGTATTATAGTATTATTAGTATTTAACGAAAAATCTTTAGAGTTTGTTTCGTTTTTTCACAAAATAAGTTAATAAACAGGTATTTACTCTGTTGATAAATACGATTCAATTTGATAAACGTAGTTCATTGTTATAATAAATTTATTAATTGTTAGTAAATACAATATTTTTTTGTTGCTTTAACAAACCCAAGAGTACGAACACAATTTATTGAACTAATTTTTCAAGGTGTAGGTCTATCCCTATGGATCAGAAATACAGAAATTAACCACTCTTTTGCTCATAACTAAGCTAAGAGGAGCAAATATAAGTTTCTGTAATCAGGCAAACCGTAGATAGTTGTGAAAATACTTTACTTAAACCATATTCATATTTGAAGCTCTCCAAGTAGATCACTCTTCGGAAATGTATTAAGAGGTAGATGCTGAAATTACTTATTGCTGTTGGGAGACAGAATATTCTTTTTCTGGATGTTGTAGCACTATCAACACATAACAGCTTTACTCAACATCACGGCTCGTTAAGGGTATCTATTGAAATTATAACTTTAATTTATAACATTTCTGACCTAATCTGTTATTTAAAGCATTTACTGCATCTGTTACTTTTAGACTTTGAGTTTTTAAATACTTCATTGTATTCATGTATTTGGTAGTTCTTTAAAATGCTTCAACACTTCATGAAGTCGTTGCGAAGATTATCCTTAGACGCCATAATAAATATTGAGTAAATTAACAGAAAAAGTATATACGAGATTCTAAACAAGTAGAAGTAAAGATAAGTATATCATTATATACGAAAGTTCTAGTAGTTCAATATAAATAGTTCAGTATAAATTCAAAGAAGTTAGAACGAAATAAGAGAAACTGTTATGAAAGAAACAAAAGCTGAAATTCTAAAGCAACAAACAAACGTAAACTGTTTTGCAGTAAACGAAAAATAGAACTTTGCATTATAAATAGTCCGTAGTGGGATAAACAAACAACACTAACAGCCGATTATTAAAATAATTAAGATATTGTAATACAACTGACTCAGTTCAAAGACATAAGAGAAGCATTAAATTGTCAACAAATTGGCAACAAGACTAACAAAATGCTAAAAGTATACTTGCTCTTCGAGTGAATATAGCATTGTCTAAAAGGACGCTTGACATTTCTACAAGAGAATTAATTTTCCCAGTAACTTAACAAATCTTAACTTTAATTTGACAAACGTGTTTGGTTGTTGACATCATCGGTAAGAATATCGCCGCTTATGTGCAATATATGTACTGCTAATTTTTTTTTCACTTTTCTATTACAAAAGCGCTGCTTAGTGCAAGTAATTAAATGACCGTGAACTTGAATGCATATGTAACCACTTAGTACTGCGGCTCCGTCACCCTCTATCTTTTTTTGATTGTTGTGTCAACGTTAGTATCTTTTTAATTTAGTTAGTTTAAAACTAATTTTTAGTGCCATGACACCAATTACATTGAAATCATATTAGAGTACTATTTTCTATTAAGAACATAGTGATTCTTTTACATAAACTGTTAAAATTTGGAACTTAGCAAAATATGCCAAATTGTCTTTTGGTTTGTTTTGTAGTTAATTAACATATGAACATTACTGCAATAAAAATAATGTTAAACTGCGGTACAAGACCTTCTAAACCGGGCAAATGCAATAGTTGTTTACATACTGCATGTAACAAGAAACAGTTTGTAGGGCATGGCAAGCAATACACAGAAAACGAATTAATAAAATAATGCTTACGTGAGGTGACGCAAGATCATAAGAAGCTTACGTGGGTAGACTGAAAAGTTTCCAGCTTAACATAGGAAATATAGTTTTTTTTTGTCAAATTCAGTTTTATTTATCAACATAGTTTCTTTGTTAATCTATACACTTTTCTCAAAGCATAACTTTGGGCCTTGAAAACAGAAAAATGTCGCTGCTAAATCTAATAGATAGGGTGGGTGGTCTGTTAATTCAAACTATAATTTGTGGATTTTTACCATGTCGACCACTCAGTTGTGACACATTGTGTCAAACCTTTTTTTTCATCGCCCGAATTGTAGTGATTTTTGCCTTCAGCTTATTCAGTAATGGCGCGTAGTGCAATTTTTATTTTTGAACATTAACATAACCCTGTGACCGTTCTAACAAGCATTCACCATCTCTTTTCCGAGAAATGCAACAATCTTCGCCTTTTTCAGAGTTCACTGTTTTGACTGTCCTTGGCTTTAGGAGTGTACCGGCATATCAAACATTTTTTTGGAGTTATTAATCGACGCCAAAACTCCGATTTATTTCGCTTAGACTACTTTAACAAGATCTTGAAAATGTTCAATCGAATGCGTTTTTAATCCTGAGTGAGCAAGCGTGGTTAGCTTTTACGTAATTAAATGTTTAGCCAATATATTACAAGCATGTTCTTTCGAGATGCTTAGTGCAGCTTTTGGTGAACCTTTCCAATGATATCGGTAAAACGTTCATCGTCAACCAAGTTATTGTGATCACGTTTAAATTGAGCGGCCCAAATTATCACTCCACACATGCGTTGTCGTTCAAATGTTAGAATTTACTGACGGCTCCATATTTGATTTTTTTCATTTCTATATAAACATTAGCATCGACCAATATATACGAATGTTAATCAACAGTTGAGTGTCAAATGTCAAAATTTTCGAAAGTATTTTTCAACCAGAATATTTTTTACGAGTACCACCATCTTCATATTGAAGTTTCAACATTTTCAAGTTAATGAAACTGTGCTGCACATTCTAGTGTTCAAATAACAATGATTAACAATAATAACAATGATTATACTAGCATTTTGCAAAACTTACCGTGAGTACCTTTCCTATTTTAAGTACAGAGATTTCTTTGTATCGGCAGCGTTAAGCAGTTTTGAGTGATAAGTGAAATTCCTTTAGAGAATTTTTGAATTCAGACTATATCAGAAATTAAGTTGATTCTACGGCTGCAGTGGTAGACGGGATTAATATTGCAATGATTAAATCATCTTGTTCATATGTAATTCCCTAAATTACCAGCAGTAACATAAGCTAAGTTAGTGAAATATAATGCTAATACAGCTTCTTCGTGGTACTGATAGAATCATCCACGACAAAAGTAATGTGACTTACTCGGCATCAGCAGCGTGCTTCTGATTGTGCTTCTTGTTCGCTTCATACCACTATTTGTCTCACAGTTCATATCATTTCTCTACGAAATGACGATCCAAACATTTCTTGATGACTTTTAGTGCCTAAAAGTACATGGCTGCCGTTTAGAAAACAGCGACAAGAACCGGGTTCTATTCCTTAAGCCATTCTTCGAGCAATTCTTGAACTGAGTGCTGCGATTCCATCAATATCACTGGGGAGATATATTAACATTATTGTTTTGTTATTTGTAGGCATCTTCTGATGTCTTGTGTGGAAGTTAGGTTAGGCCTTTGCCTAAAATAAAAAGCAATTTAAGACCTGTAAATATATTATCAACTATCTCTGAAGTTTTTGAAAGTTATTAACAAAAAACTAATAATTCCTTACATCATACATTAATCTTTGTGCTGGGAGGGTGTTCTATGTTGGTGATAAATTGTGTTATCACTTATTGCTGTAAATTTGAAAGTGGAATTTAAAGACCAATTTCAATTTTTAATATAGCAATTGATAAGTACATATCATTAGAAATGACAAAGGCACGTGGAATTATTCCTTTTTTGCAGCGACATTTTATTTTATCGTCCCATTTTCGAAATAGAAAATCGGAGCCATATTGGCGTTAGCCCGCACTCTCATTTTTTAACTGACCAAGTTATCGTTCTGTGATGATTTGTGTCAAGATTTTATTTTATTATCAAAAACAGAGCTGTTGTAGACCTTTATTATCAGCCAACGTACCAAAATTTCAGGTTTTGAAAATTTGACAGCACCGTGTCAGTTTTTCAATTTTTGAAAATTTGATAATGGCAGCGTTTTGTATACAAATCAGAAAAAAAATGAGCATTTCCAGATTTTAAATAAATCAAAAGTTTTCGTGTAATTTTTATTACTTTACGTGATAAAATATTTAAAATCCCAGCTTACTGTTGGATCAAATGTTAATTCTTATGGAAGAATGTTTAAAGAGGTTTATTTTTTGCTGTAATAACTGTTGTAAAATTGGTAATAAAAATTGAATTGCATTGTAATTTATTACAAACTAAATATAAAGTAATTTTAACAAAAAGAAAAGAAATAACTTTCAGTCTTAAAAATGGGATAATTCCATTTGTTAACTTACGGCTTGGTAAATATAATTTAAAGAAAGAAAATATGTTGCTGGCCTTTGGATTAACAATCAGATGTAATGTGCTTGTAGTAAAAAATATATAATATGTGATGTAAAATGTATATTACCTTTAGATAATTGTCTTTCAAAGCTACACATACTTTTAGTTCATTCACTATATGATTTTGTGATTATATATTTCAAAATGTTGTTTTTGTTTGGAAAATAAATTGACTTTGGCAAATTGCTGTTTCCCTGGATAGCTTTGTAGTAAGAAAAACGTTATATTCGTACTTTACACAACTGGAAAATTTTATGTGAAGAAATATTGCTGCAGGCACTAATTAACTATAACCAATATCGCTTGCGTGTTTATTTTCTGCGGTCTAATTAGCATGTTAACTCAACGATTACTATTTTTTTTCTTCAATACAGGATAGAATACAGATTACATGCAACTCTAACTGTTTATTTCAACTTATATGAGTAGAAATTACTTCATTTGCACACCATTTCCATTTTTATTAATTCATGTATCTTCTGCGATTCCGTACATAACTGTTAAATCAGTAGTAATGACAGGAATGAAAAACATCATGCATGATGAACAGAATTTAACTCTGTAATCATGAAAGAACTTAACTTATATATGTATTTATTAATATTTAAGTTACATTTGGTATCCACATTAGCACAATATTTTAAAAATTTCTTGTTTCTGTTGGTTATATGTGGCAGCAGCATTTGACATAATGATAAAACCCAAAGGAAAATATATATGTAATTTTACTCATATGAAAACACATTAACTTACGATGTAGTTTTACTAGATTTATATAATTACACGTATTTACAATGTGCATTTACTATGCCCTATAAGGTGTATGCAACTAAACTGTAGAATATTGTTTATTATCAGCAACAGTGAAGGAAAACACAAACAAGTGTTATGGTTACATATAATCATATATGTATCTAAAAACGTTAGATTGAAATCTAAGAAGTTGAATCCAAAGCAAGCCCAAATGCTAAGAAACATTTGAAAAACCTTCTTAATCTTTATATCAAATATAAAAAACAAACAAATCTAACCCAGTTGTCCAAAGTTTTTTAATTTTTATTTTTTTTTTAATTTAAGTTTTAAGGAGCTGGTACATCAATTTTAATATTATTATGATAATATAAGGCAGTCTCGGTTGCTTACATTTGTTGAGGTCGAGATAAAAGTATATGTATATATACGAATAAATGCTACGATTCGCAAGTTACACTGACGAACCGTAGACGGCGAAGCGTGTGCCAGTACATGGTGGACAGGTGGCAGTTTACATCGACAGCCATAGCGATACAGTTTATTGATTAAAATGAGCAGAGTAGACGTATAAATTTATAACCTAACTCGTCCTTATGTCTAGTATCCTAAGCATGTTCGACACACCGAATACGCACCGACACACCGATAGCACACCGAACTCACGAGTAACGACAACTAAAACAACTCGACGCCATTATATATCTTTTGATAGATTAATTACATAACTCAGTCTACTTAATAAATAATGTTTACGGCGACGTTCTCATTTGGACCGCACGGTCAACTGCGATCGTTTCCTGTAAAAACATTTCGTCTTCAAACATTCGCCATCCCTCGATACGACTGTAAACGCTGTTAAAATAAAGTTTCCTTAGCGGACTCATTTAGTCAGGACGGTCAACTTTGTTAATAGAAATTGTTATTAAAATATTGTAATCTTGTTAAAATAATCTCCGAACATTACCTGACACGATTGTGGAAAGAAATTTAGAATGAAAAGATGACAAACGTTATTAAAAACAAATAGAGCTTAGGTCAGCGCACTTGTTTAATCGAAACGGTCAACTTTGTTCATAGAAATTGTTATTTTTATATTTTGCTAAAATGATCTGCAAACATTACTCAACATGACTTTAAAGAAATTTTAATTAAAATATCATGAATGTCGACAAAACAAATAAAGTTTAAATAAAATTGGACCCACACCTGAAAATTTTGTGAAATACACAATAGATTAAAATTCAAATCACGACTTTAGTCTGTTAGGGGTTTATGATATCGGACATGAAATAGGTTGCAACAATCTGAAATTAGTTCATTATTTCAAGTCTTTTTAAATATCCAAGGAAAGGAATTACTTTTCAGCTGCACACGTTGCACCTGTATTGCTGTATTGCAGTTACCAAGATTAATTTTACTTTATTGTTGTTACACATGGGTATATTCATATTGCCGAATTTCCTTTTACAATGTAATAAGCGAATTGGAAACGGCGCGGGCGGTAGCTTTATTCGTGGCGTGGTAACTATTATCGGCACCTCCACCAAAATTCGATAAGTAAAGAACTTGAACTGTGGTACTGCAATACGGAAACATTTACTTTACCGGAAGAATTGAAACCAATAAATCATCGAAAGAAATTACCTTTTATTCACGGATCTTCTAATGAAATTACGTCGATTGATACAAGATATGTATATTTTCATGTTTTCCGCAAATTACCTATTTAGTAAGGAAATTGAAGTTGCTAAATGCCTGAAATCTTCTAACCACCAAGATGAATAATCGTCTTTCACGGTAACTCTACCGTGACGATTTGAAGAAGTTATTTTCTGCCACATGAAGAAATAATGATCGTAAATGTGTTACATATAAACATACAAGGTTTGGGAAATAAGACTCTGGAAATAGAACTATATTCTCAAGGACATGATATCGCTTTCATTTGTATAAATGAGCACTGCCTTGACAATGGTGGCCTTCGTAATACTGTAATTGATAATTATACTTTAGATTTGAGGTGATTCATAGTAGTGTCTGTATATATAGGCGCGCCAATTTGACATGCTCTATTTTGAACTCTTTAAATAATTTGTCCTAATTATTGGATAAGTATTTTTGTAAATTCCTAGTAATCAGTGACGATTTTAATATCAAATTTAACATGTTGGCTATCAGTTATATGATTCTATGTAATGTTTTCAAAACCTATGGTTTAAATTTCATTTAATAATAATTTCACTCGAGACAATACATGTTTAGACAATTTTTTCTCAAATTTTGATGGAAATTTGATTACTTCAGATCTTACATTGGCTTTTATATCAAACCATTTTGCATTTTGATATTTAGACGGTGAACGACTTGGAGAAGGAAGTTGGAATCACCACCTCGGTTATCCAGGAGGCCTTGAACATGTCCGAGCTTAAGATCAAATTTCCCGAGGCGGAAACCCTGCCGAGGGGAATCGTAGACAAAATAAAAGAGTGAAACCGTATCCGAAGAGAATTTCAACGAACCAGATATCCGCTGCTAAAGAAGGCACACCGCTAGCTTA
This sequence comes from Oryctes rhinoceros, assembly GCA_020654165.1. Taxonomy (NCBI): domain Eukaryota; kingdom Metazoa; phylum Arthropoda; class Insecta; order Coleoptera; family Scarabaeidae; genus Oryctes; species Oryctes rhinoceros. The sequence goes on from JAIOKQ010000688.1 coordinate 625,387, forward strand.
GCAGGGAGATTCAAAGAGACATCGAGGCGTACAAGCTGCAAAAATGGGACCGCTTTGTTGAGGACAGCCAAGAAAAGGATCCGCATAAGATCCCTAGAATTCTTAAGTGTAACAGGAAGCCCATACCGGAAAAAAGGCACGGACAGGCGAGCTGCCTGACCGACTCAGAAAAGGCGGAGGCGCTGGCAACCACCTTTATGGGTCACTCTACTCCGAACTGCAACAACGTTTCGACCCGCGAACGAGACTACCGGACCGTCCTGACGGAGATTGACGAAATGGAGGCAGGTTCTCCGATCGTCGTTACTCTTAAGTAGGTCCTACAGGTAACCAAGCGAATACCAGGCGGCAAAGCCCCAGGGGAGGACGGCATACCGGCCGGAGCGCTGAAGAACCTGCCGCTCAAGTTGCTAGTCAACTTGACGCAGGACTTCAACGCCGTGCTCCGGCTGACTAGCATTCGATCTGGTGGAAGTCTGCCAGGATCATCCCAGCTTTGAAACCGGGTAAAAGTTCGCACTCGCTGGAAAGTTATCGACCGATTTCGTTGCTTGGTACTATCATCAAGGTTTTAGAAGTCTTACTCTTGGCCAAAATCAACGCGCATCTGGAAGCTAACGGCCTGTGGGGCTGCTACCAGTTCGGATTCAGATTAGAGCACTCCACCTCCCTTCAGCTGTACCGGATAACGGATCAAGTCTCCACCGCCTATACCAGAAACCAGACGACCATAATGGTATCCCTGGATCTGGAAAAGGCGTTCGACAAGATCCGTCACGAAGGTCTGCTAATGAAGATGAAAGAGTCGCAATTTCCGCCCAGGATCTTCAAGACCATTAGATCCTACCTCGATGACAGGAATTTCATACCGTAATTAACGGGGTGAAATCTTCCGAGAGGACTATGGCATCTGGTGTTCCACAGGGATCGGGCCTACGATCGATGCTGTTCACGATATACATCGGGGACATCCCTAAATCCGACGACGCCAGGGTGTTTAATACGCTCTCTGCGGATAACACCGCAGTCCTAGCGACATCGAGGAACGACGAATTGGCGGTCAGGCTGGCGCAAGCACAGCTCGACAGGATCTCGGAATTCTACGACGCTAACGGACTAAAGATCAACCCCAGGAAGACGCAAGCCATTGCATTTTCCCTGAAACGCCGAAGGCAGCTCCCCAAGATCAAAATCAGCGAGACGGAAATCGAATGGAGCGAAAGCGTCGATTATCTGGAGGTCACCCTGAACAGCAGGCTTACTTTCGCCGAGCATACTCGGAGAGTACGCAAGAAGGCAGTAGGAGTGGTCAGCCGACTGTATCCCATCCTAAACAGCTCCCGACTCAACTCCAAAACCGGGATCCTGCTCTACAAATCCTACATCCGCCCCATCCATACCTACGCCAGCACTTGCTGGAGCACGGCAGCACCCTCCCACTTCCTAACCCTCTCCAGGGTACAGAACCGCTGTTTGAGGATGATCTGAGGGTCCCCCGCGACACCAGGATAAATACCCTCTGCCTCCTTAGCAATACCGAGAAGCTGGAAGATTATCTGGCTAAACTCAACAAAGCGTTCTTCGAGAAGACCAAGAAGAGCGACAGTCCCGCCCTGCAAAGAGCTATTACCCCCAGGTGGACACCTTAACAGGCTATAGTATCGTCTAGCTTAACTGACCGTATTAAACAACACCAACTCTGTTTCAGATAGCCAATCGAGGGAGAGTCCAACCGGAAGACTCCAAAAACAAAAAACAACCACACTTTATCCCAGGAATATTCGGAAAAGAAAAGTTTTTCCCAAAAAGAAGATATTATATATATATATAGAAGATATAAAGAAGTTTCATTCTTTCTTAAAAGAATGAAACTGGAAGACAAGAGATGTAAGTCAAAAGAGCACTGCGACGTGCTTCTGCGCAGTCTGGAATGGTTCACATGCTCAACAATAAGTTTGTAACAATAAGTTAACAAGAATATTTTTGTTACAGTCGCCAACGCCATTTGTTAACGTCAAAATAACAAAGTGTGTAAAAAAAAACAAAGATAGTAACGTCAATAAAAATATTTAATGTTCTGTTAAAATAGAAAGTAGAAAAGTTTAATGTTGGTATAAATACTGTTATCAGGATTACAATTCACTCTATCCAAACAATTTTTATTAATTGCATCTTAATCTTTTATTGCCTTGTGAACATTTTAATACCAAAGGCCATTGAGAAGTAAACGGTGATACGCGTGGTCACCATTTCTCAGAATAGGTTCCATTTTCTACTAATATGTTTGAACTAAAGGAAGGCAGCATGAGAAGTTAGTATCTTTTCAGAAGGTATTCGAAAACTTCAGTGCCATTATGAAGATGGGCTATTCCCTTTGCAAGAACGCTACCATCGATGAAAGCTGTTGAAATGCACATTTCCAGTAAACTTGAAAAGTGTGGAATTAGGATATTTTTGGTGGCCAATGCTCGAAGTCTACGCGTACAATATGGAAATCCATGTTGTCCAAAACGACGGACACACTAACAAAGCAATGCCCCATTTGAATATATTTTATGTAAAGAGATAAACCTTCGAAAGATTTCGAATTTCGTATTGAAAATGTAATGATTCGTTGTGGAGATTTCTTCATTTCTTGTCCCTGATACTAAGTTCTTTTCTTTGAAAGTAATAAATTCTGTGTATAAGATTTTTGCATTTAAATGTTGCGTGTTTATACGGATATTCTTGAAATCTGCTACATAATCTTCTTTCGGGTTTGTCTCTGTAACGCTTGTTGTAGTAATCCATCTTACCAGATACCGTAACCGTGAACGTGATTGTTAAACGATACGAAGCAAGATCCGCTAAAACACTTTACGAAATTTCAAAAATAAAATCCTACTAGTATCATCATGAGACCTCGCATTTCTTTTGAATTTTCAATATGTTACAATGTATTGTTTGAGAGAATAATGATTTTATTCAATTAATTAACTATATTTAAGATTTCTGGGAATCGAAAATATTTCACTTCACACTTCACACTTTCTCGGCAATTCAAGTCCAATTGGAAAAACGATAAATGCATTTTCGACGAGTCCTAGAAATTTGAAATGAGACCCAACCTGATACAACGATGTTCCAAAAAGGAAACCCTGTGTTTATATGTTCTTTACTGGAATTTAGCTTACTCGAACCAATACACGTGACTCAAAGTTCGAAATACTAATTTTCTGCTATTTTGTGACAAAATTTTGTACTATAAAGCAACTATATAAAATGTAAATTTTATTAATAAATAAACCGTAATTAATTTACGAAATTACTCCTAGGTATGCCTAAAATTATTTTGAAGACTGTTGTAGAAAAATTTTGAATTCTATATTTTAGAAGGTGAGAAAAATTAACAGAAGAGAAGTTATTATTGGTCCTTATCATCAACCGGTAACCATTCGTGTCCTCGGAACGACCGCCGCGGATTAATTATTATATAATTAATCCGCCGGTGCTGAGCTTGCTAATACTTATATGTTGTTTACTATACTACACTACAGTCCTTGCTATCATTGTCCATGTTTGAACTTACTATAAGCTACAGAATTATGGTAACAATTCAGGTAATTGTTTTTTGTGCGTAGTTTGTCAGTCTGAAAAGTTTCAAGCAACATAGAGATGGTGCTATCCAGCAAAAATGTGTAATAGAATTGCGCATGCGTGGAAAGGTAATTTTGAAAATTTTAGGCATCTTCTCTGCCCAGTTGTTGTTTTACAGTCGCTTATGTCAGTTGACGTAAGTACAAATGAAAAAATCTGATGTTGAACTGTCCTTAAATTTTTGTATTTAAAAGGAATGTATCTGATATTTTGGTAATGAACGTTCTTGACGTAACTATTATTGATAACGTGGGAAAAGTTCATTAAATGGTGATGAACAACCATTGAATTAAGGTTAACGAAATGGCAGGGGCTATGAGGATCTCGAAAGAATATGTCATATATTGATCAAAAATTTAGATAAGAAAAAGTTAACATTGGGTACCGCACTTATTCAGGATCAAAAATGCATTCGAATAAACATTTCCAAATCCTTCTCGAGGCAAAGTCTTAAGTGAAATAAGTCGATGTTTCGGCGTTGATTGATAACTATAGCCGGATCTTGGATGTACTACATATATGAAGCTAAAGCGCAGTCGATAGAAGAAGTTCCATCGGCAGGAAAAGAGATAGCTATGGGAAAACGACCTCACAAAAAAAGTAATTTTGTTTTGCTAAGACAATCACCCGTCAATGGCCGCCATGACAAAAAATCATAAATGAAGATTCGAATTGACAGGCCACCATCTTACCTTTACCAAATCTGAACCCAGCGATTTATTCGTGTCTCCTAGTCGTCCTATTTCCTTGGAAGGGCAGAGAGGATGAGGAGACCATACCTTCGTGGAACAATACGTCAACTACTATTTGAATAGATTAAAGAGGTGGGGGTATCGCTGGAAAAAGTGTATAGGCATACAAAAATACTATATTAGCAAGTAAACCTGAATTTGACAAAAAATACTTGTTTCTGTTGGAGACTTCAACGACTTCAACGACTGTCGTAAATGGTTATAGTACAAATGAAAGCAGTATTAATGCGTTAGTTTAATAGTTAAATTTAAAAAAAAAACAAATATGGTTAAGTATTATTTAATAATTACTTGCATTATTCTCTTTTAATCATATGTAACGTGAAATTATCGTAACGATTTTCTTTGGTATTGTTTGCCTTTCTCTCATAAGAAGAAAAGACACTGTGTGCAAGAATCTTACAAATATATGTATCCGTGTCACCACGTTTATTAAAACTAGATCCTTATTTTATCGTTTGTCAATGGATAAAACATTAGCACATGATAAATGAATTAATTGGCGTCTTGCGCGGCGTGAATAGTGAAATAAAGCATTAATATGATTATGGTACGTCCGCCGTTAAGAGATGCAGGAATGCATTATTATGAACTGGTCAACATTGGAAGGCGCGCCGTTCTCCGGTGGCTTCTTGTATATAAACATGGTGGGATCATGACGCCTTAGAATGTCTGAAAGAAGCCGAAGAAATACTTCCTTATTTGTGTGCTGAAAGTTAAGTGAAGTTTAAATATAGAATACGAAACGATGTTGAAATCTGCAATTTTTGTAGTAAGTATAAATTTTAATTTATTAAAGCAAACGGTACATACAATAGAACGAATGTATCTATGCTATTCTGTATTTTACGCGTGACCGATTATCGAGAAAAGAATACGTTAAGCTGTGTCGCAATCACTACAATCGGAGTAATAATTATATAATGCATAAATTAAGAAAGGTTAATAGTGAACCAACGTTATATTATTTATACAGGAAATGAAACCACATGTGTCATGTATGTATACCATATACACTTAACAGTATGAGTAAGAAGAAATAAATAATTTATTTCCCTTTCGAGCCATTTCTTCTTCAAAAGAAATGACTCGACTATTCCATCTTTTTCAAAGTTTAGGAAATGAAAACAATGTAGTATTAAGTAAGTTTAATTTCACAAGAGGGTTTCTTTTTTCATCGAGGTTATCGTCTTTAATGAAACGAAAAGAAGTTTATATGATATTTTTACCAAAAATTTCTAATAAAATAAAAAAAATGCATCAGTTAAGAATACAATGAATATTGATAAATTTGTATTTCACTTTTGAACCAGTCAAATCAAATAATTAATGTTAAAAGTTAAAATATTAACAACGTAGATTAATATCCAAATTTCATACCTACACTTCTAGCCTCATTTAAAACAACTTACAGATTACCAGAAAACGTAATTAAGCATGATATATTCAGTTTATGGAGAGTTTCATATGAGCGATATCAAGTGTCCCAAATGTATTAATTATGGTTATATTCATAACTATTTAAATGTTTTGAACCTCGCATTGAAGAATTAAGTTTCAATGTTAATACTTCACTGCATTTATATAAGCAGGTCATAGAAAATTGTTTCTAATCCGTACTTGCTATTTCAACAATTTCTAATAGGCGATACTCCACCCATACATTCGTAGTTTAATGTGCACATTTTCATTAGTAATTTGCAAAGAAAATTTAAAGAATCGCTGAATAAATAACGACATTGATTCAACGATATAAGGAAATTCTTTTGTTATCTATCTTCACATGCCTTCACTTTTTTTTATTAAGACCTTAAAGACGTACAGTAATGTCCGTGTCAGATGTCAGGATTCTCGCACGCCTTTCACTTACACAAAACGGATATTGTTGAATATGCTTACATAAGACAGTGTTGTCGTTTCAGTACAATTATCCAAATTTGGCGTTTATAGACACATTTTTTATAAAACTACTTAAAATTTTTACATTTTATGATTCTCGCATCGTATTGATTTGCGAATCCATAAATAAACAACATTGATAAAAATTATTTTTGATGTACGTAATACGTGTGCGTATATGGGTAAAAAACAAATTTCACAGTAAGTGAACAGATGCGTCTTATTCATGGTTTTTAGAAGGCGTTAAATGAATATGTAAGAGCAGTGACTTGGGGTGGAGAACGCCTTCACAATTATCAAAAGCAATATTTAACAAAGGAAGACAGAATAGAGCTTGGAAATTATAAACGTGCTATAGGCTTAACGCTGCGTCTGAATGCGTTTTTTTCCTCACTGTATAGTGTCAATTAAAAGAAGAAATTGATGTAAGTACGTGCCATTATTTATTGACAACAGAAATAATACATTCATTATCTAATGATTGGGAACATCCATTAGATATGTAATAAATAATATGGGTGTGCCTTCGCATACCTTTTGAATGAACGATAGTGTTGGGTTCCTTGCGTCCTTCAGGTCCCTTCAGGTTTCTACATTTTTTAAATATCTGGGAAACTTAGAATTTAACGAGGATTTAAGTATTGAAACGTGCCCGCAATCGGGTACCAACGAATAGAAATGGGATATGCTATGCTTTAATTGATGAAGATATTGCAAGTAACCATTAAGTTTCACAATGTCGAAGATTTCAGTTGTCGTTTATTAGTAATAGAAACACATACGCTAAGAAAGAGAAACGAGATATGTTAGATATTTTGTATTCATTGAACAAAATACAACAGTAACGAGCCAAAACGATTGCAGCAAACGATTGTATCACTTCCCTAAATCTTGGAGATGGAAATAATAATTGCAATAATAATAAAAGAAACAAAACAATAAACCAAGAATTAACATTCACACCCTCAAATAACCCCGCCGAGTATAAATTGCAGTTAAACGTTTTACACGACTTACTTCTAGAAAAAGTGTTAAAATCACGAAGGAGGTTGTGTAATATTTTTATATAAGAAAACATATATTCAAGCAAATATATATACAACAAGTTAAATCTGTCCATATCGGTTTTTACATAACCACCGTAAGCCATCCATCTTGGCACTCTGTTGTGTATCTTATGAGCCAAAACTACAGGCAAATTCACTAGCAGCTTAACAAATTAAATGTCCCTGTGTAATGTTTACTTTTTACGAAAAGTTGGGATCGCATTTAGTCGTAGTTAGTAGATCGCATAACCTATCTTCCCAACGTAAAGAAATTAACTACAGTTTAGTAATAATCATTGTAATTCTTACCGATAAATATTTAAAACTTGCTGTTAGGCTCCAGAAAAAAAAATACCTCATTAGTTTCATACTTTGCCATTTCATTTGGGTCAAGTAATGTTTAAAGGTCGTTATTGCGTAATTCGATTCTAATATTACATTATCATGTTTTAAATATGTAAATAGCAGGCATGTATTGTATTATATGTATTTGCACATGTGTACGAACATACACCTACTTTGGGAGGATAATGCATGAGTATAAATATTTATATTAATTGTTTAATGTGAAAAATGTTGATCCATAGTAAGGTACAATGCCACGTGGCGTGCGACAAGGTTCTTAAACTATTTCCATAATTTACAATTTGTTTATAGCGTTCTTAACGGAAGTATTCATTTTCAATACTGAACAATCAACGTTTAACCTTGCATGTTGTCACGAAACTATTTTGCTACAATTTTATTACGTATATAGAAATTACTAAAACAATCACAAATAGTATTAATTTAATTCAACATTTCTTTGTGTTCTAATTCAATAATTATACCACAAGTTAGAAATGTTAAAAATACATTCGTGAAATTAACCAATATGAAGTTGACTCAACCTTATGGAATTATAAATTTGCACCTATTGTGCCTATAATAGAATCTATTCTATGTACGATCAATAAGTAATAAAATAGACGTCCACTTTGTTGTTTTAAAATAAATGTTCTGCATATTATTGATTTCTCTATCTAGAACTTAAGTTTCATATGTCTATTTACAACAAATTTTGATATGTTTCTAAGTTTGTCCTAAAATCGCTAAATTAGAAATATTTATTTGCTTAAAAAATCCGAAATGCGTACATTTCTGCAAAACTAAACTACATAGTTGTGTGGCATTAGACAACAACAATATCATTTCTAAGTAGTACTCTTATACTTGTTTTATATCTACGATACACGGGGAAAAAAATAAGAATTTACAGGAGATTTTTTTTGCTACAGCAAACTTGTTTATTACATGATTGATGATTTTATTACATCAGGGTAGTAATGGAAATTTAACAAAATACTATGATACAACCTTATCTTAATCCTAAATCACGCAAGTTTGAAGTTACGGGTAATTAACTCCGTTATACAGGAACTAGCAAAGTATAAAAGCTTTAGAGAAGAACTCATTATCAAGTTCTGTTTATTGTTATCTTATTATTCTTTGCATAATCTCTCTCTCTTCGAGTATTTTCGGCAGTTTATTTCTGAGGATCTTATTAACAGCAACAACAATTTATTGATCTATTATTTAGATCAATAAATCCTACAAATACTTTTTATCTATTAGTTGTCATTTCCTTTCCATGATTTGTTTCATTGTAAATTTTTAAATATTTATTGCAAATAATAATGATAATATAGAAACATAAAAAATCCTGAAGAAATGGCTTTACTAAACAGTTAAAAAAATACGATAGAATTTTATTTAGAAATCAGAATAAAATTTTCTTTTGAATAGCTCAATTTTAAAATAGGACAACTGTAAAATATTTTTCATATCAGGTACTATATAGCGGCTGCAGAAACATTATTCTATATAATTGCGACATGCTATATATATTTGAAAATATTTGGAAATGAAAACTATTAAAATAAATTCCATAATGAATAACTTAATTCTTTCAAAACGTGAAAATATGTTCGCTATTTATTACTAATAAGTCACTTTTACATTACTACTTATGACTGTCCAACATACATTTTGCCTCTTTGTGATAGATATAGGAAAACATTTTTCACTGCTTTTTTAAATAAAAATACTATTTTTTTGCAGATAATTTCATTACTTATCCCCTACATTGTCTATGCTCAATCGTTTAATCCCGCGATATTGCAAGACAGCAGGGATTTACCCAAAGTAGATGGAAGATTTGGTTTCTTGTATCGAACAGAAGATGGTATAGCACATGCCGCAAAAGGTGAGCCGGGAGGCCAGGTCAGAGGGAGATTCACTTACACTGACCCGACTGGGCTTAAAGTTAATTTCAACTATAATGCGGGATCAAAAAAAGCGCCCGGCTATAATTACAATGAACCTTTGTCAGCTTATGAGCAGAACTATCCACAGAAATCTTCCAACGTGGGAGATCGGGACCCTCATACTTTGCGGTATGAAAATCAATACGATGACGGCTCGTACAGAGACCAACAACAACAACAACGCGATTTTGTGCCTCAAAGAAGATCGAGACCACCGAGTCTCAGAGATAATGCTATTAACAATTACTAATATGGAGTCGGAATAACTTTTATATTCATACGCTTACATAATCGAAATGTATTACTAGTACAAACATTTACATTAATAGATATATATATATATATATATATATATATATATATATATATATATATATATACATATAGTATTTGCTGTATTAAATAACATATATATACACATACATTGTATTTATGTTTTACAATTGTACAATAAACGGGGAGATTTTTCTAAATATTAAGGCTTTTAGTAACAAAACATAATTAAAAATAGCTGCTTTAATTTACATACTGTAATTATATATTCTTCAGTGTTTTATTTTCTCTGGGTTTTTAGGTCTTTGGTAAAGAAAACGAAAGATTTTTTGTTGTGACAAAAGTTGTGTTTTGACAATGTCCGTTGACATTGTCAAAACACCCTAGTCAAGTTTGATCTGATGTTATTTCAATTTCTGTTGACTGAAACATCCTGTATATACATTTTTACAGACCCTGACAAAGAAACTTTGCTAAAATTTGTTTATGAATATTTCCGTATACGTGAAATGCGTCATTTATCATTTAAATATATGTAGTTATACAGTGCTATGACGAAATACCATAAATATTTTGTTTTTCTAGAGTTTTATTAGAAACAATGTGTAATATTTATTTATGTCGCAATAGACCTAAATGCAGTTGTGATCGACGATGTTGTTGCGATACATCCGAAAGAGAGTGTCATATTTTATTCTTTCTATTGCCGGTCTAAAATTTCGAAAAAATCTGGATTTTACGAAAATATTTAGCATTTGTTTATATACCTACTTAATGGTCAAAAATGTCAATATTTTTTATACGTCGACACGTATTTCTATATGTATTACTACTTTATACGTCTAAGAACGAAAATTTCCATTACGTCCCACTTTCAGAGGTGTATCAGGCTCGATAAGATGTATAAACAGTCCGGTGTCAGTGGTTCCACTATTGGTACCAAGAAAAGGGCATTAACGGTGTCCAGAAGCTTTGATGAAGATATGGACAAGGACTCCAACGAGCGGACCACCGGCAAAAGGAGGTAGAAGAGGACGGTCGACTGAAACAGAAAACTAGCGATTTCCTACCCGTCAAAGAGAACCCGCAATAGACGGCCACACGGTCATAAGATATCGGCAAAATGTCAGCGATTTTCCTCTACGAGGTAAATTTCGTTCAGGCAGTGGATAGTATCAAGGCCATGTGCCGAGAGAAACCCACCTTCCTATTTAAGGTTAACAATTTGATGGTGAAAAACGAGGATAACTGGAAAAAGGTGTCAACCGCGCTTACTATGGCGGGTAAGCAGTTCTATGCACACTTTGCAGACCTATCGCCCTGTAACGGTCGTAATTAAGTACCTGCCGCCCGCACTGGAGGTGGAGACAATTAAGCCCGAATTCGGACAGTGAGGTCGGTCGCGAACACGAAGAGATTCGATAAAACCGCGAGCTCTGTTTTCATTCCAAGTGTCTCTCACTTCAGCATCGGGATCGCTTTTAAGGTTAAGTAATTATTCGGGGTTAAGGTCCCGTTCATCCCTTTTAAGGCCCACAAAAGACCGGCCCAGTGCCGCCAATGCCAACATTTCGGGTACTCGTCGGAATGCTGCAGGCCAACGGCGAGATGCGTGAGATGTGCAGAACACTTAATGGAGAAGTGCAGACTGGACGTAAGCGGCGCACGCAAGTGTGCTAACTGCGTGGTTGAGCACCCGACTACATATAGAGGCTGTGCGGTCTATCAGAAGTTAACAAGCCGCCAGACAGTTGCCCAGCATGCGGAGTAAGCTCCCAAGCACAAAGCGGCCCAAGACGTACGATAAACTGCCACCACTCAACACACAGTTGGTGAGTTGTTAAACTCCCAACACGAGCGCAAGTAGGCGCAGAAAAGGAAAACTTCTGATGGTAACCGAGCCACTTATGCCGCGGTTCCCGAAAGCGGGTAATCGACGGTAATAAGCAAGATCGTAAACAATCACATCTATCGAATTGTCAGCTCAACTAATGGAGGAGGAACTGCTGTTCTGGCGAAAAAATTTGCCTCCCTGCTAACAGCAAAGAAGCGAGCGCGATTGCCATGAAGAGAGCCAGTGCAACGGTAGCGTTTGTAACTTGCTACAACCAACCTAAGCAAACCGTGAACACGTTGGAACTGGAAAGGATTGGGGACCTCGCCGACCACGTTTTCGTCTCGGGGAACCCGAATAGTAAACACCATTCATGGAACTCCAGAGTCGATAAAACAAATACCACACTCCTAAAGCTTGGCTCCACCAAATAGCGAGTTCGAAGTTGCCTCGTCGAGCAAAGCCACTACCTACTCCACACGGGGTTACTTTGACCGGGACGTGCTGGACATCACGATTCTCAAGAACTGGACGTTCCCTTTGAGATGTCGCACGATGCAGGAACTATGCTCTGATCGCTATCCAGTAGTCATCACCGAGACGTACCTGACACTAACGACTCTCTCACCGAATACAGTGAACAGGAAACACAACTGGAATCAATACAGGAAGCTGATATCAGCACAACAAAATAGCTCTTAACAAGGCTAAATACACCTTAAGACAGATGATGTAACTGATTTAATAAATATTGGAAAGTATCGAAACGCTTATCAAATTAAGAGATGACAATTCACACAATGAATTATTCGAACCGAAATCGATCGAGGCAGAGTTGACATATAATGTTAATGAGAACTATATTCGTCGACCATCGTGTCAAAGATGAGACTAGACAGACCCGTGTTTTGTCGACTCTCGAAGACACCAGTAGGCAACACGAATCCATTCTCGTGAGGCGAATAGACACGAGTCCATCTAGTCGCTCCAAAAATGGGATAATTTCACCTGCCAAATATTCCGACAAGTTACATACCTAATATACAAGTTGTCAGTCAGTAAAATAACGTTGTAGCATAATATAGATAATAAAACTAAAAATATACGCAGCATTCAATGTTATGTTCACTGCATTTCAGCCAGTCCTCTATTGATATTTTTAAAAATTTTTCTTCTATGATTTCTTTATATTTATTTTCTAATTTTCTAATTCTTTTGTTTGAATATTGTAATACGGAACGTTGTCTATGACAACGAAAAAATTGTTAGGCAGTTTTGCAATTAACTACTTTCCGTGGTTTTTTGCGTTCATGTCTTCGTGGTAGTTCACTTTTCAAGTCGGATTTAAATATTAGTAAGCACTCAAGAAGAAAACCCATACTACCGCCTGCGTGTACTATATCTAATCTTTGCCATTTTGATGATGATTTATATTTTTTCAAGGCCATTTGCACTACTCTAATTTTTCGATGAAGTATGGCAACTGTGAATATATGTTTCGTCAATATACACTAAGAGGTTATTGTTCCGAAAAAAAAATATTTTTTGTAAATTATCTATTCTCCGCGACTTAATGTCTATTCGTTCGAATAATATTTAAGATATATAAAAAATAATTAAACACATTAAAAACTATTTCGCACGCTTGACCATTAATCACTTTTCCTTCTCCCACAGAACTCATATTGATACGGTACTGGCAACTGCTATACGGTAACAGAATGTGGCACGTTTCGTAAATACGTTCACGGCGCAGCCTCACCTCTCGCTGGCTTATACTGCGAGAAGAATTAATTTGAATAAAAACAATCTGTATTAATGTTTTCGTAAATCCGTTTTTTTTTTAAATAAGTACTTGAAATTTCAGCGCGATCAGGTATTACGTATGTGTATGTAAACTTTCGTTCACCTTCGTTTAAAGTATTGCATTAGTAGTTCTGTTTGGATTTTAATTATTGGCCATAATACAAGAATCACCCCATCAACGTTAACTTTATCGTAAACAACACATAAGTATCGGCACCCTCCGCACCACACAAGTTTAATTTATTATGTAGTCATATAATTAACTTTATCTCTTATTAGTTGGGCCCTTTTTCTCCAGTCTTGGAATTACTCACTGAACTATATTAAATTGTCCTCTTTAAATGCAGTTTTAGTTGCGTTTGTTAGCAGTCATGCTTAGAGTGTTGCCTATCCTATCATACCCTATGCCACCACGTGTTATTGCTATTAAATACTTACATCAGTTAAATCGTTTATATTAATTAGAACATTAAATGTATTACATGGTGCCGGAAGTGATTATTGTAACTATTGAACCAAATAAGAACAAACAAAAAGAGAAAGAACAAATCATGTACATAAATTAAGAAAGAGTAACCAAACAAAAAGAAAAAGAAAATTTTTGCAAGGAAATATTAAAATTATTTGCAGTTCTCTAGTAGACCGGATTAAATGGAAAAATACTTTTGATACAGATAAAAGAAAAATTGCCATATCAACTAATTTAATTGGAGATGATGCTTTAGATATCATGAACAATTTTAATACTGCATCTGAAACTGACAAAGATAACTATAGGAAAGTTTTTGAGAAATTTTATGAGTATTGTTTACCACCAAAGAAGAATCTAACAGTCAAGCGATTCAATTTTCATAACATTTGTCAAAAAGAAGGTGAGATATTTACACCTTTTCTTACTGAACTAAATTCTAAAGCTAGTACATGTGAGTTTGGGAAACAAAAGAATAGTTTAATTAAAGATCGTATCGTATATGATGTTCGAGATAAAATGTCACAGAAGAGACAACAACATTACCGTGGATTATGCAGCGGAACATTACATAGCGGCTGAAACAAATGAGAGACAAGCTAGATCAACATACGGTAGATGTTATTATAAAACCAAAGTCATCACGGACACACAATAGAACAGACTGTCCAGATTATGGCAAAATGTATAGTTATTGTAAAGGTAAAAATCATTTTGTAATCAAATGTAAGTTAAAATCTAGTACTAGTAGCGATAGTATACCTCAAACTCGCAATAGAAATGAACAGATGACAATAAATAAATAAAAATTGGTTTAAACTTAGGGAAGTAGCTAATAATAGTAATCATGACTACACTTTAGAGGATACGTTTTTTGTAACTTTAGTTACACAACATGAACCACTGTTTATAATAAATGATGTACAAGTGTCAAGTAATGCTTGGCACTTAGATATCAAGATAGCTAGTAGGATTATCAAATTTAAACTGGACACAGGTGCAGAAGTCAATATTGTACCTAAAAGTGTAAGTGGTTAATGTCAGAAAATTCAACTCTAAAATTGCAAAAGTCTGATATTACATGGTAATTATAAAACAAAAGCAACAGGCAAAGTAAATTTAGTTTGTAAAGCAAACAATAATAAAATAAATTTAGATTTTGTAACAAGTAATGTTGAATCACAACCTTTTCTTGGACTCAATGCATATATTAGAGTAGAGTTGATCAAAAAAATAGATCTTGTAAACAGTAGGCTAAGTAAGACTGATAGTTTTTGTGATTATAAAGATGTATTTCGTGGATTAGGTCAGGTAAATGAATAATATCATATTGCTATTGATCCTGTTATTAAGCTTCCCGGAAGAATTCCGTTATCATTACAGACAAAACTAAAAGCGACTTTGGATAAACTGGAATCAAGGTGTTATTACAAAAGTAGAGTATCATACAAATTGGGTTCATAATCTTGTTATAGTACAAAAAAAGAATTATGTCTTTATTATCGGAGAACCTAATATTCTACCTACATCTGAAGAAATAGCCTCTAGACTGAACGACAAAAGAATATTTTCTGTGATTGATATGAATTTTGAATTTTCAGTACAGATTTGTGTATGTTTAGCACTCCTTTTGATAAATATAAATTTCAGAGACTTTTTTTGGTATAAAAACAGCTTCAGAAGTATTCCAAAGATTTACAACAAACATTTTTGATAGCATAGAGGGTGTTCAGATAGTGTTTGATGATACAATATCAGGTACGTCAGAGCAAGAACACGATAGAATTTTTAGAAAAGTGCTGGATACTGCAAGGGCACAGAATAATACTTTCAATAAGGATAAATAGCAATTTAAAGTTAAATCTGTCAAATTTATGGGACACGTAATAAGTAAAGAAGTTTTGAAGCCGTACAAAGAAAGTCAAAAGTATAATTGTCATGGAATCGCTTACGAATAAAGTGGAGTTAAGAAAAATCTTGGAAACGATAAATTACTTTTCAAAGTTTATTCCTAATTTGTCTGAAATTAACGCATCATTAAGAAGGTTATTAAAAAAGCTGTTTTATTTATGTGGAGTGTAGATCAAGAAAATGCATTTAAACTACTAAAAGAATGTTTAATTAAAGCACCAACATTAAATTATATCAATCCGATTGAGCCAATCGTACTGCAAGCTGATACATCGCAGAATGAATTAGGAGCATGTTTAATACAAATATATGAGTTTTGATTAAAGAAGAAAACAGCACTGTATGTGATATATAATTGTGTATAATTAAGAAAAAGAACGTTACAATTTACGATCTGACAAGGCACATGTCTACTACTTCTACAGATGTCACATTTACTCTATATAACTACATATATAACTTGTAGATGGCTCGTCAAGCACGCAGATATCGACTATTCGTAATACTCCCTCTTATTAAGTGCTTGACGACTCATTTTCACTTACAAGTAAAAACAAACAAACTTCAATACATTAATACAATTGAGAAAAGTTTACTAGTCTATATTAACTATGCCGATTTTGACTCTCAAGTTCGAAAATTTTGTATACACTAAAGGTTTTGTTAATATATCCGCTAGCTGCTCCGGTGTTGGTATGTAGAGCACATTCATGACGGAGTCCTCATATTTTTCTCTTATGAAATGGTATTTTACTTCGATATGTTTTGTTCTCTTGTGATATTCTGAATTACGAATAAGGCGGATTGCGCTTTGGTTATCTATGTATAAATCAATCGCACTATCCATCTTCTCTCCAACGTCATTCAATAAATTCCTGATCCAAACGGCTTCTTTGGTTGCATTAGCTGCGGCTACGTATTCTGCCTCGGTTGTGCTCAAGCATGTAATACGTTGCCTCTGACTTAATCACGTAACTAGTCCGTCACTTATTTTGAAAACGTATCCAGTTGTCGACTTTCTGGTATCTATGTCACCTGCAAAGCCGGAGTCTGAATATCCGGCTAAAGGTGTACCACATCTACATGTGGTACACCTATATTCTTATTCTACAATAAGAATATAGTATGCCATATCCGCTAGTGCCATTCAAATACTTAAGTATTCGTTTTACAGCTGACCAATGAATAGTAGTGCAGCAGTCCAGGTATCTACTGACTACTCCTACAGCATAAGCGATATCTGGTCTACTTACAATTGCTGCAAACATTAAAGATCCGAATGCCTCTCTGTATGGTATGTTTTCATTGAGTTTATCGCCAACTTCTTTACTCATAACTGTACTAGGGTCTGCTGGGATGTTATTTATTTGACTGTTTTCTAAACCGAAACGTCGAACGATTTTTCTTATATAACTCTGTTGCTGAACAAATATGGAGCCATCTTCTTTCTGCACAATCTCCATTCCAACAAAGTTTCCTGGTTCATCAATTGTTACATTGAATTTTCCTTGCAGCATTCCCACTACTCGTTGCATAACATCTCTATCCTCGTACAGGATTAATCCATCATCTACATATAGAGCTAGCATGATTCGGGTGTTTGTAAATTGTGCGGTATAAACACATCTGTCTGCGTTGCTGGAACTGAAACCAATATGTTTTAAGAAGTCATCAAACGCCTTGTTCCAACATCGTAATGACTGTTTTAGACCATATAAGGATTTCTTCAATTTAAAAAAAGTATCTGGGGTTTTCTCAATCCCATTCGGAGGTTCGATATATATCTCTTCATCTAGTACTCCGTAAAGAAAAGCAGTC
Organism: Oryctes rhinoceros; assembly: GCA_020654165.1. Lineage (NCBI taxonomy): Eukaryota > Metazoa > Arthropoda > Insecta > Coleoptera > Scarabaeidae > Oryctes > Oryctes rhinoceros. The sequence continues at coordinate 643,137 of JAIOKQ010000688.1, forward strand.
TTTACATCGAACTGTATTAGTCCGAGTTTATACTTTGCTGCCAAAGCTAACAGAATGCGTATAGAGTCGTACCTTACTGTAGGTGAAAAAATTTCCTTAAAATCTATATCGGTCCTTTGTTCATAGCCTTTGGCGCACAATCTGGCCTTGTATCTTAATATTTCGCCCCTAGGTGATTTTTTAATGACAAATACCCATTTCGATTTGATTGGTATTTTGTGAGTTGGCAACGGTACTACCTCCCAGGTTTCGTTACTTTTCAGCGCCTCTAATTCTTCTTAATTGCATCTTTCCATCTCGATGAGTCGTCATCTTCCATCGTTTCTTTAAATGTTTCAGGTATTTCTACTTCTGCAAGGTTGGCCTCATACCTTGTTGGTCGCCTGATTAAGTTTCGCGGACGTAGATTTATTTTATCAATGTCTTCTGTGTGGGGAACGTCGTCCTCGTTAACATTACCTTTCATTCCTTCTTCCTCATAGAACTGGTTTGGCTCTTCGGCTTCCTCCAAGTATGTGTTGTCTACAATAATCGGTATATGATTATTGAAAACACTTACCGAGTTACCTTCACTAAATATTGCATCTCTTGAAATCACTACTTGTTTAGTAACAGGATTGAACAGTCTATAGTTCGTTGAATTTCCATCATAGCCCGTCAATATTAATTCCATGCTCTTCTTGTTCAGCTTTTTACGTTTTTCTTTGGGTATGTACACAAACGCTTCCGATCCAAACGTCCTAATGTGGTCCAATGATGGCTTCTTTCCAGTCCATGTTTCATATGACGTCATTCCATCCAACTGGCTACTTGGGGTTCGATTGAGTACATATACTGCGTTATTCACTGCCTCTGCCCATAAATATTTTGGTAAGTCTTTTGCATATAACATCGCGCGCGCACTTTCTACTATTGTTCGCATTTCTCTTTCCGATCTCGCGTTCTGTTCAGGTGTGTAACTCGCGGTTTTCTCATGTTCTGTTCCGCATTTCACTAAATAATCGTTGAATTGCTTGTTACAGTATTTCAGTCCCGTTATCAGTTTTCAATATTTACGCGTAATGACCAAATTTGGTTTTAATTAGTTCATTAAATATCTTGAATCTATCTAGAACGTCACTTTTGTGTTTTAAAAAGTACACAGTCTTGAAACTTGTATAGTCGTCCTTGAAAAGGCAAAATATCGTGCTCCTCCTATAGACATTGTAGAAAACGGTCCACAAACATCACTGTGAATCATCTTTGGCAAAGGGTAATCTATGTTGCTTACCATACATACATGGTTCGCAAACAAAACCATTCATATCACTGAGATTGACCCCATCCGCCATGTTCTTTGATATCATGTCTTTCAATGTCTTTATATTTACATGAGCTAATCTTTCGTGCCAAACTTTCAGCGAATTTTCTTCTGCTATATTTATCTCAGCAATTACAGTTCCGAATTGCATAGTGTATAAATTATTTATATCGCGAATAGCTTGTGCCAACAATCTACCTTCACCGTAGATTTGCGCTCGTTCATCTATTTTGACAATCTTCATTCGTTTGTTCGTTACTGCTCCCTCTGAGAACAAATTCTTTCTGAGGTCGGGAACATACAGCACGTTATCCATGAGTTCATCTTCCCACCTGTTGTTAATGAGTTTTCGAATTCTTATGGTACCTTTTCTATGAATTTGTAAACACGTATTATCTCCTAATGTCACCTGACTTCCTGTATCTACTTCCTGGAAAGTTGTGAAGTATTCTCTTCGAAATGTCATGTGTGCTGAAGCACCACTATCCATAATCCACTTATCATTAGGGGAGAGTTCTAACGGTTCGTGTTGTATAACATTAAAAGCCGATACATTGCCTGCAAGTTCTGATTCATTATGACTTTTATTTCTCTTCTTACCTCTACAGAATTTCGCGATATGTCCCTTCTTGTGACAAGTGAAACACGTAACCTCTTTATGTCCCTTAAATTTCTTTCCTTTCAAATTCTTTGTTACTGTGAAGACCGTATCTACTTCTTCAACAGATGTTAAACTACTTTCTTCATCTAATAACCTTGCCGTTAAATTAGCCATAGTCTGCTTATCTTCACTAACTGACAACCATGCTTGTCTAAAGTTTCTGTATTTTGTTGGTAAAGTTCCTAAAAGTTACTTCGAACATCTCACTTCGAGCTCTTCAGTTCGGGGCATGGTAGTAGATGCAGTCAGATAGTTGTATTCCATCTTCTCAAATTCCCACCTCAACCCTAAAACGGGCGTCATGCCATAAGTAAGTTACACACGCCCGATCCTTACCTACGCCAATCCTGTTCGTGTAACGGCGGCACCCACCTATATTATGTCTCTTGTGAGTGTACGGAATCGCTGCTTACGATTAGCACTACAAGTACCCCAAGGCACTTGGCTGGCAACACTGACACGCCTGAACGAGACTGAGCAGCTGCATGAATTCCTGGCATGGCTCAACGAAAACTTCGACAAGACGCTAACTAGCGAGAATCCCGCTCTAAAGAACACCATCATCCGAAGAATCCCTTCAGGAGCGAGGCGCAAGACCACCAACGAACACCTGAGTAGGCTGGCATAAGTATCATCATAGCATATACTGGTACCATACTAACGTATATTTGATCGGAACCGAGGAGGGAATTTAGGAAGAAGACTCCGAGGTCCACCCAGGACCGAGGACCCTAGCAAGGTTAAAGAAGAAGGACAAAGCCCAAGACAACCAAGGACAATTACAATCATTCTTTTCACAGCATGCAGTAGCTTAGAAGTTCCATTCAACTGAAAACAAACAATCGGCAGATTCGTGCAATTACGACATAGTCATGTCGAAAATATAATGATGTATTTTTACCTTTACACGTTAGATTGTATAGCTTGCTTATAGGTCTACGAGTAGTTTACTATTGAAACTATTATAACTTACTTATTTATAGATACCATATCTTATTGTATTACAAGTTATTTTTATATAGTAATCTTCCATGATGCAAGGTAGGTAGTTAAGGTAGTTCAGTGAATACGCGGCAAAATAACGCGATAAGTATTTTCACCGCAATTGTGAATTTCCACGCTGTAACGCATATCCTGCGGGTGTTGTAAACTTTGCCAAATTGTTTGCTATTTTTGAAAATATGCTGAGTGAATAAGACGTGTTTTTACACTGTTGACAACCTCATGACATTTTCTTAACAATATACTATTTACCATCTATTTTCTTAATGTGCAGAAAATTCATTTCCAACATTTCAGAATATTGACCCATGTCTGTTTTTATTTCTTTATTAGAAAAACTGAACCAATATAAGTACATTGAGAATCAAACAACGAGCCTAACATGACCTGCGCAGTACAATCAGACAATCGTTTCTGTTTTTGTATAGTACGTCTTGATCTACGATTACTACTTTCTTCAATTTTGGTTTTTACACATTCTGTGCGAACTTCACTTGTTTGCACAACACGGTCATTTACTGTTTGTTCTGTAACTTCTGGTAGTTTTACACAATTTTGATCGGAACGTGCATTTCCGGTGTTATTTTCCTTAACATTGCTAAATTCACCAACATCGGATGTAGGAGTTGGTATTTGTATAGGATCAAACTCTCTATACAACTCTATTTCTCCTATACAACCTTCTGTTAGTCTGAACCAAATAAGATTCTGGCTCCGCGAGCTTTTTCTTTACTTTACCGTAATATCGAATCTGGGTTATTCAAATACTATCACCCACAGACAAATCAGAAAGATCTTTTGCTCTGTGGTGCTTGTTAAAATTATTTCTTTGCCTATCTCCTTCTGTAATTACTGAAGGGAACGGATTAACCATATCATTTAATTTGCTTGGAAGAATAGGCAAGGAAGGAATAGGCCAAAGGAGTGGTTCTATATGCCAATGATGCCGTATAAATGTCGTTATTCTTTTAATCAATGATTTTGCAATTTTAGTCGTAACCTCTACTTCCCCGTTTGACTGTGCAAAATGTGGACTAGAAGTAATGTGAATGACATTAAAATCTTTGGCAAAGCGCTTGAAGTTAGATTGAAACTGAGGTCCATTATCGGAACAAATTACTTCGGGTATATCATATTCTTTCAATTTTAAAGTTATCACAGATTGAGACGTCTCTCTTAAAGGTGATATTTCGAAAAATCTAGATAGAAATCTAGTTATCATTAAGTACCAAGTATCTTTAAATTTAAATAAATTGGCAGAAACTTTTTGCCAAGCGCGTGACGCTATTTATTCTTTCAAAAATGTTTCTTTGTAATTAATGTGTACAATACAATTTCGACAGTTTTTTATCATATTTTCTATTTGAGTCGAAAGACCTAACCATCAAACAAACATTTTTGCTCGTTCCATCGTTTTCCTTATTCCTTGATGTCTCAGATGTAAAAAATTCAAATACCTTTAATTGTAGCAGAGGTGGTATTACTATCCTTGATTTGTATAGTAAAAAAAATCATTGACTGAAAGTTCGTTTCTATACTGATGGTATGAACATATTTCTACCGGAAGCTTACCCTTTTCACGCCATTCTGATAGACTGTATTGTATTAATTTTTAACATATCCGATCTTTATTCTGTTCTGATGCAATTCTGTGCTCTGCTTCCCACGCATGCTCTTCAAGACCTGACTTTACCCTTGGGATTCTGCTAAGCGCATCGGCAACAACTAGGTTTTTTTCTCCGAAGAATAAATAACAGAGTAGACATTTCTCATAAGCCTTATTTTGAATCATTGCAGCACTGGAGTTAAATAGTCTAGATTTTTTGTCATTGGAATTTGGATTAAGGGTTTATGATCAGTCTCTAAAATTATATCTCCAAAACCCTATCGAGTATTCTGAAAGTCTATCACATCCCCGTGTCAAAGCCAATGCCTCTCGTTATTTGAGCCTACCGCTTTTTCACCTGAGATTTCGCTATTTTGGGATACCAGGGGTTGGTCTCCCAAAATAGGCGTTTACCAAAATATGAATATTTTGGAATTAAAGGTTTCGCTTCGATATGATATTGCCGTTAGTAATTTACCTATTGTAGCAAGCTTTCTACCATCTGGACCTGATATCACATCATCATACTTTACTAATTTATCTTTAAGCTCTTGGAATAGAATCTATAGGGTAAACACGAGATGCCAGTTCCAGTATCCACTAGAAATTTAACTGGGTTATGAATACCTCCTATTTTTAATAAACAATACCATCGAGACATCTAATATATTACTTTCAACTAAACCCATGAAGTGACCGTTACTATTATCTTCATCTTGATTCTCACTTACGAGTCCTACAGGTTTAACAGTTTTATTTTAGCATACGTTGACCAGTCTTCTTACACTTAGAGCGGACACATTTTCTCGCAGGACATTTTTTTCTTGAATGATATTCCTCCCCGCAGTAATTGCAGTTGCTTTTTTCTAGAATTCTCTTTTGATGGTTAGATTTGTTCCAAACTTGGCTGAGACCGCCATGACTTCGAACAGTGTATTTTCTTACAATTTTCTTGCCTTAAAATAGCTTCTTTCTGAGGTAACAGTTTCGCTTATTTTAAATCATTAACAGCATCTATCAACGTTAAATTTGCCTGTAGTTGAATACGTTTACTAGTTTTCTTGTTTAGCATTCCCACTACAATGCTATCTCGAACAAGTTCTTCGCGTAGGTTACCAAATTACGTATGCTAACGTATGCAGAGGCGTTATAAATGTATCAGCTGACTCATCTGATAACTGAACTCGGGAATTAAATCTTTCGAAAAAAAATCTTTTGAAAATAATATTTCTCCGAGGAATGAAATGTTGGTGTAATTTCACCAATACATCTTCGTACGTCGTGGGTTTCATACGCCTCTGAACGATAATTTGTTCGCTTTCTTCCCTCATAATATACAAAAGGATATCAATCTTTTCTTCGTCTGTTTTTGATTTTAAACCTGATACCGACACGTATCGATTGAACCTTTTCCCCAGTGAAACCAAGAAGCTAGTGTAGAAAAATTAAACTTTTCCGGTGCCACCACATTTAAACAGAGTCCAGCACTTCCAGTACCCGTCAAACCGGCAGCACTTCCTGTTCTAACCTCTCTGTTTTCGCTAGCCATTTTTGTCCGTTCCGATAAATTTTCCTGATGAAAACTATTAATTGCTTTATATTAGCCGTCACTAGTATTGATTATTTACCGCTGCCACCATGTTTTATTACTTCTTTATTAGGAAGACCGCTCAAATATTAATAGATCAAACAACGAGCCCGACACGACCTACGTACTATTCCTTTAACTCATGTTCTCCAAATTACTCATGGAGATGTACTGTACAATTCCTTGAATAATGTTTTAAAGTTTTAAGTTTAATGTTTTAAGTATTGATTAAGTTTAAGATGTAAGAGATTGTATTGAGACTGTATTCTGTACTCGAATATCACATCCAAGTGGTTTCTGCTGTAAGTATTGTTTGCTTACCAATAATAATAATAATAAGAATAGTAGAGAAAGAAAACATTCAAATACACCCAAACGAAAACATTAACATGGTTGTTGGAGAAGGTTTAAAGGTTTCGCTCGACAGGAAAATATGCGAGTATGTTCTGGCGAGAGGAAATGTCCAAGTAAAACTGATTTCAAGGACAGATATTGGACCCACAAAAATCGAAAATGATAAAGCAGCGACGTATGGTTACAGTTACAACGGAAGGCAAAGGTTAGGTAGACATGGTTGAAAAACTTAAACAGGAAGTCGATATCGATCAGATAGGTGTTAAGGTTGAAATAATCAGGAAAACAGAAAGAGGCGACAGTTGAGGAGGAACAGGAAATGGCTAATTCACTGCAGAAGGAGATTAGAAATAAAGTTGCCGATGTGCGAGTGATGACTAGAAAGATCGAAACAACGACCATATACATAATGGGAATGGACTCGGCAATACGGGAGGAAGATGTGAAATATGCAATTGCAATGGAGACAAAACTGAAAGAAACGAACATAAATATAAAAGCGGTTAAAAAAGGAAAATATGAAGAAGATAGTGGAAGTCCCAAGAGAACAACACAACTGGTCATAATTAAACAACGGAAGTTGATAATGAGATGGGTAGACTGTGGAATTAGGGAAAGGATTGACGTGGTGAGGTGTTTTAAATGCTTGGAAACAGAATCCCTGAATGTACGTCATGAATCGACCGTAGCCGGGAATGTATTGAGTCAGAACGGATATAAAGCGAAAGAATCCGTAAACGGGATCGCTGTGTAAAGTGTAAGGTCGATGGGCATAGGGCGGATCAAGTTAAGTGTCCGTATTTTAAACAACTTGCGGAGGGGATAAGGAGACAGAGACTACAATCGACAGGGACAGGAAGGAGGAAGGATTAAAAAACCATTCATGAGTGTTGAAGTCCTATAAACGAATTTGGGGAGAGGATGGGTAGCGCATCACTTAGCCTATGCTGGGTCAAGCAAAGGAAGGTGGATACGATTATCGTTGGCGAGTCGAATAAAACAATCGTTAAGGAGTTAAGAGAGTGGATAAAGGACAGTAAGGAAGATATAGCGATACTGTGTGTGAACAGGAAACTCGACATAGTAGAGACGTAAAAACGGAGAGTGGGTATTTGAGTAGTAGATTTTGGGGAATGTGTGTTGTACTGTTCTTCTAATATCTTCTAATATTGAAATGAGTGAATATGTCAAAAAGGTAGATGAAATTGTGGATAACATAAGAGTAGGAAAAGGGGATGCGATTATAGTCGGAGATATAAGTGCGAAATCACCTTTGTGGGAATCTCCAACCACGGATAGGAAGGAGGACTATTGGGCGGAATGGATTGTAGCTCTGGATTTGGTCGTGCATAATACCGGGGGTGTACCAAAGTTATTGATGTGACTTTATCTACCAAGAAAATGTCAACACAAATCGGTAATTGGAAAGTAATTGAGGAAGACAATTTATCGGAACATCGCTATACTTATTATGAAATAAAAATGGACAAAGCACCTAGGAAAGCTGCTGAAAGGATGAAGCTTAAAATCAACTGGGACACTTTTAACGCTAATCTGGATATCTAATCTGGGTATATAACCTGGAACTTAGGCTCTGTGGTACGACGGAGGAAGAAAAAAGCTTATATAGAATATGTCCTGATATAATAAAAGAGGCATATATAAATAGCACCAAAGAAGAACCAGAAAGAGAAAAAAGAATGCCATAGTAGTGGAATGAGGACATATGGGTAAAGAAGAAGCACTGTACTGCGATCAGGAGAGGCTATTAAGGAAGGGCGACAGAGATGAAGAAAAGAAGGTAAGGAAACTATATATTGAAGCTAAAAAAGAATTACGAAGACTGATACGACTCTCAAAGAGAGAATATTGGAATAAGTTAATTCGAGAATTAAACGAAGATATATAGGGGGCTAGATATAAAGTGGCTGTTAAAAGAATAAGAAGCCTGACACCTTATGAAATATCGGATAAGGATAAGAAAGGAATAATGACGGAACTATTTCCAAACGTCACTAATGAGAGGGTAGTATCAACCCCAGCTTTTACCCTAGAAGAACAGGAGGTCACAAATAAGATGGAGGTAGGAAAAGCACCAGAATTAGACGGAATCCCTCTTAGAGCAATAAAGGAAGCAGTAAAGTCAAACGGAGAATAGATTTTAGATGTCTTGCCTGGGCTCTTGGTAACACAGACGTTTGCAGACGAATGACAGGTGGGTAAAATTATTCTAATATTGAAAGAAGGGCAACCACGAAATCAGACTTCGTACAGACCAATATGTCTTTTAAATACCTTCACTAAACTATATGAAGCAATGACAAAGCATAGACTGGAGAAGGAGATAGAGGAGAAGGGTGCTCTGTCAAAATATCAATATGGGTTCAGAAGAGGAAGGTCAACTCTATAGGCGATGGAAATAATTAAGAATATATCTAAGAGAAGGGTTATGGATTGGAATGTATTATTATGGTTATGGATTGTATTATATTATGTCCTAAAAGAAACACGTATATTATAGATGTGGCAATATCTTTACCACACAACATAGCTGCAAAGCATGCTGAAAAGACCTCACTAATCACAAAGATTTGGCAGATTTTGGTGGATGAGATCAAAAAGCTATGGCATCAACGAATAGTTACAATTGTCCCCATAATAATTGGAACCATCGCCGAAATCCCCTACATCATCTACGAGGGACTGGACAGCGATAACGATAACCATAAGGATGAGGATAAGGATGAGGATGAGGATGAGGATGAGGATGAGGATGGGGATGAGGATGAGGATGAGGATGAGGATGAGGATGAGGATGGGGATGAGGATGAGGAGGAGGACGAGGACGAGGACGAGGACGAGGACGAGGACGAGGACGAGGACGAGGACGAGGACGAGGACGAGGACGAGGACGAGGACGAGGACGAGGACGAGGACGAGGACGAGGACGAGGATGAGGATGAGGATAATCATAATGATAATCATAATGATAATGATATTGATAATGATATTGATAATGATATTGATAATGATATTGATAATGATATTGATAATGATATCGATAATGATATTGATAATGATAATAATAGTAATAGTATGTTACGCGCTAATGTTCTTTTCTTTTGAATAACCTTGTAAATATATTTATCTTGGGAACTTTTCCTTCCTACTTTTTAGTTCCAAACACAGTGACGTTTTCTTTATGGCTTATTGTCAGAGCTTCGTGGAAGACCTAGACTTTATCGACGGAAGAATTTCCATCTATGATTAGGTATGTATTTTGAGCTGCTATTCTTTTTCTTCTCTTTCGTGCAAACCTTCGGCTTACGGACGTATTCTCCATTCATAGAGTTCTTTTACCGGACGAAAATTACTCCAAGAACCGTCCTAGAGAACTAAAGAACGAATACTTAACCGAGTCCTTATCTGAGGAACTTAAGGTCTATCCGCCAAATCTCGAAGTTAAAATCAACTGGGGAGCATAAATCACCAGGACCTGACTCGTCCAGATAGGTACTCCTTCACCTTCGATACCGAATGTAGGGGGCGTGGCGAAAATTTAATAAACTGAGGGCAAAAAGAAAGACGCGATACAAAATTAACATCGCAAATTTTCTGTTTTTGTTTGTTTTAATTTTATAATCTCAGAATGTAAATAGTTGATATTCTAATAGTTTAGGGTAAAAAGAAAACTGAAATAATATATTACAATTAAAATTTACCAACTTATAACTAGTTACCAAAATGTGAGCTTTTCAAGATCTTGTCAAGTAGCCAAACCGAATCTAGTTTGTCGTCTTACCAAATTTAAGTTATTAAAATTTTTCCTTTTTCTTTGGACAAAATAATATACAATTAAAACGACCCTTAACTTACCTTTTCTTTTTATTATAATTCATTTTTTCTTTTTTTTATTCAAATATATACGTATACATTTATAGAAAAAAAATAATTTTAGAAAAAGCGTAGGGACTATTTTCTGGCGACGCACCTCCGACTCCCACAGTTGAGGTTAACGTCAGTCTTTTGTGTATTGAGTTGATGGCGCCTACAAAAACTACGTGGCTCCTGTTGCGGGAGCCAGATTCTCAAAAAAAAATTTGCGACCTGCGACCGTCGCCGACTGAGGTAGCGGCCACAAAAGGCTATTTTAATTCTAAAGCCTCACCAGATATAAAGAAATTATTTTAATGTTTTGGGTAAGTAATTTAATTTTTCCTGACCCCTTTATTTTTTCGGGAAGACGTTTCAAGTAATAATAACAATTTACTACTTCTACTGTCCATAACCAAACTAAAGAAGGATACATGAGAAAACAGAGGAATTAACTGTAAGTATATAGTATTTATTATTAACAGTATAAAACTCTTTCAATAATAAGATATTAATAAGATGAATAATAATAATAATAATGAAAAGAATAGTAATAATAATAACAATAATAATAATAATAATATTAATATTTTTTCCTCCATCAAAAGTAAATAACAAATAACGAAAGACAGTAATTGTAGGCGTTTACAGTCACTATAACAAGTACTAAACAAGTACACTATAACAAGTACAAAAGAAAAAAAAGAACTGCTACTACGCCAAAGCTTATCAGTAGCATTGTATTATCAAACTGGTAGGACGTTATTAACAACAATGGCTATATCAAAATTATAAATATCACCCAAAACAGATTACATGCAACGCGGTACCGTAAGAAACTCGTACATGTAAAAGAAAACATCCAAAACCACAAGTTTTTATGGGATATGTAGAAGAAAAAGCCTTTGGAATCACGCGAAAAGTAGAATCGAATATCCACGATTTTGATGTATTAAGATCGAAAAAGAAGACATTTTTGTGTGACTGCGTAGTGCAACCTTAAAATGAAAAATGTACCACGTCCAAACTTGTACATAGATATCTATTAAAACATTAGTCTAACACTTATTTATTCAACTATTTTATACTAATTTATAGTTAATATTCATTTTAAAATATAGATACAACAATTTAGAGGAAAAACAAATTTTGTGCAACAATAATAAATAACCATTTTACCGGAATATACCTTGCTGTTCTGCTTTAGTTTAATGTCATTAATTTAATTTAATTTGTACTTTATAAAGCATCATTATCATATTCACTTACCTTATGTTGCTATCCCTTCGAGGTACCACGTGGAAACACTACGAATATGGCTACTGATGAAGGGTAAAGCATAACGCATATGTGTACGAATTGTTTTTTTCCTTGACGGTGGTAACTTAACAAGATGCTAATGAAAACTTCCAAACAATTTCCAACTTCACCTACTAATAGTCATACTAGTTGTATATACCAATACCAATACCAATTATCTTTTAAAGAATTTGTGTTTCCGAGTTGAAACCATTCTCAATTTTATGGAGCTTCCTCTGAGCTGCTGCATGTTGCGTCGCTGCCCTACGAAGAACTTGTTATGTTGCCTTGATCTTCATTGTAGGTATACATTTGTATCGATTTTACCATCATTATTTTTGTAATGTTCCATAGTTGAACGTTGTAGATTTTGGATCATTTGTTACAATGTACATATAGAATTTGCCGCTGTATTGGATGACGCATACGTATGTTATATTTGTTTTACAACTGTACAGTAAACGAAGAGAATTTTACAAATATTAAAACTGTTAGTAACACAATATAATCAAGAATAACTGCTTTAATCTACATACTGTAATTATATGTTCTCCGGTGTTTTATTTTCTCTGGGTTTTTCGGTCTTTGATACAGAAAGCAAGAGGTTCATTAGTTTGGATTTTATATTGCTACGTTTTATTGTACATTTTCGTTGACATTGTCAAGTCTGTCAGCTTCTTCTTGCTTTCATATTCTATTAATTGTAATCTCCCTTTACTTTTGAACCGTTGCTGCTTAGTTCTTTGTTTTCTTTCTACAATTTAATTTTTCCGCAGAATTTTTGATTAACTTTTATAAAAAATAAAGATATGTATAATTATAAGGAATAAACGGGCAACATTGTAAACCCACATATTTTACATGCTAGAGTAGTGATTGAAATTTTATTTGATTGAGTGTTTCTTGGAAAAATATACCAAAATGTCAATTTCTGTTATACGTTGACACGTATTTCTATATGCATTACTGTTTTGTATCTCTACGGACAAAATGTCCATTATGCCCCGCTTTGAGGGGTGCATACACTTATGTCCCTCCAATCAGGCCATTTATGGTTGATTACGTAGCCGATAATACAGGAAAGCAATTTTTCTTGTAGAATTCCCACATCTAATCGTAGTAAATAAGCCAACAAAGCAAACCGTGATTGTAATGATTGTGCATGCAATGCGCTTTTTCAATAGCACAGACATGAAATTAGCGAATGGAAGTTTAAAAAATTAGGCAATATAGCCAGTAGAAAAGAACGACAATGGCTATATTGCATACGATAGCTTTAAATTAATTTTTAAATGTTTATAATCTAAAACAATTAGCAAAGCAAGTCTCTATCAGATTCTAAACCTAACACATAGTTAGGTGTTCCATTTATGAGATTAAGATGAATGAATCAGACATATTAACGGTTTCAACATCCTTCTTGTAGAGTCTAACCCAAGTATTATTTATACCGGCCTTTATTATACATTATTTTGAACAGTGAATATAGGCAATAAATTAACGAATAGCAAACTATTACAGGCAACAACCACTGATTAATATGTACGAAGTATAATTCGAAAATTAATGTATACATTCGTGATACTTATGCACGTGTACGTATGCAGAGTCTCCTAAATTAGTATAATTACGGTTAAATATTATATTGAGGAGCACGCTTTCATTGGTATTAACATATGTTACCATCGACTATACTTAAATAAGGCAACAACCGTTATTATTGGATAGAATATGTTAATTACAAGTTAACCATACACTGATGTTTTGTGTGGTTTAGCGAAATAATTTTAACGTAATTGACACACCTTTATAGTAGAAAAGCTATTTCACAATACTCTGTTTCATTAATCCCCTTTTTTTACTTACCCAAATTTTCGAACAAATTTTCAGACTAACAAAATTAGAATTATATTTTCTCATGAATTTAAAATGTTTACATTTAAATATAAAATTTTCTGTCGCGTTCAAACACAAAAAATATTTGTTATTGCTAAGTTGAAACATATTTCACAATAAGCAAAGGAATTTTTGGAGGACTTAGACTTATATAAGTTTCACATTTCAGTTACTAGTAATGCTTATAATATATGCGAGTTTTAGAAATAAATAAATTCTGTAAATAAATTAACTTTAATGAAAGAAACGGGTTTCAGTAGAGCATCTGATAAGAGTTGTGGAAATATCGTAAAAGATGATTTATATGAAACTCCAAATCGCTCCTTTTCTTATCTGAATGCTTTTGCAAACTAATTGAATCAGTTCGTGTGCAATTATATATCTAGATATAAGGGGCGTACAAAACTGGTATCTTTTCTCGAAAGTCATTTAAAACAAAAAATTTTGAATTAATGTAGGTAAAACAGGACCAATATTTACAAATATTTATTTATTTTATTATTTATTCATTAAAATTTAGATTATAGTTATGTAAATATTGATCCTTTCTTACCTACATTAAGAAAAATTAGTCCTTTCTTAATGTAGGTAAGAAAGGACCTATATTTTTATAACCGTCTGCTTTGTAATTACAAAATTTTTCTTCCAAACAGTTTCTAGCAGCCCGGGGAAAGTTTTAGCTTGTTTGTTCTCTGTCCTTTTTTATTGTGTCTCCCATCTTCTTTTATCTATTTGCCTATTCACTAATATTATTTATATATTTGTTTTATTCATTTATTTTGACTCTAGTAGCAAACCCAAAAATATAGTAATTCTTCTATAATGACAATTTTTACATAGGCTACTGATACCTTATATGATTGATTAAACTTCTGTGGTGAAAAGGTTGAAGTTAAATTTGTTGTAGCTTTGTGAATAGAAATAGTAGCTATGTTGATATACTACTATCCTTGATCAAGATGCCAACATTTTTTATAACCACCTGCATAATCTAGCTACTATATATAGTAAGAAGTAAGGGAGACAGTACATTTAAAATTATTGGTTTTATAATTTTGTATGTTTTTCTTTTGTTAATGCTTCTGATAGATAATGTAATTAAACTTTAGAAATGCCTAGGTTTATTATAGTAAAAGAACCATTTATTATAATTTGTATGCATAAATTACCTAGAATATATTCACTAACATTAAACATTTAATCCATGATGCTCCCACTTCTTTTTCATATGCGTTACCCAAATTAAATCACCCTAAGTTGTTGGGATAGGAATCACTGCGTTTAGTAATTCACCCCGTAATTTTGGTAACGGTCCCTGCAAAAAATCGTCTATTTTACCTAAGGGTATACTTAAATATGGAGTAAGGGGTAGGGGTACTCTTATAAGTTGAACGTTTGCAGTGGGATTATCCGGCGAGTGACGAGAGAATTGTTTGAATTCCTTTCTTTATCTTGATTTCTTCCTATTATTCCATCTATAAGTACACCTTAGGATATGGAACCTATTCAGACACAATATATATATATATATATATATATATATATATATATATATATAAAGTATGGAATATTGAAAAGCGTTAAGCGTACTCAACCTGTTTTTTGATGAAAACGCTAAAACACGTCGATTTTATTTTTAGAAATCCACGTTAATACGTGCAATTCACCTTCCGACTTTCATGTTTTTTAGGTAAAAAAGTTTAAATGACAATATAAATTTTCCGTAGTGGAATCCGATAATACTTTTTCTACTCTTTATGATTATGCAAATAAATTATAAGGTTGCCTAACAAAAATTCTGAGAAAAATCACGCTGAAAATTTAATGTTGATATTATCGTATTTAATAGATGACGATTCTATATTATCATTATTAAAATACTACAGCACTTTTCAGTACTGAAGTTGTTGAAAAAGGAGAAATATCATCCCTTTAACATCCAACTAGTTCAAGAGCTTAATGACGACGACCCTGACCGACGTTTAAAATCCAACCAAATCGTTTTTTCCGATGAAGCAACTTTTTGTATAAATGGGACAGTTAATCGGCAAAACTGCAGGTATTGGAATAAGGAAAATCCTCATTGGATGGCAGAAACACACACTCAACATCCACAAAAAGTAAATGTCTGGGCAGGAATAGTACACAATACAATTCTAGGTCCTTCTTTCTTCGAGGGAAATCTAAACGAAGATAGATGCTTGGAGTTTCTCCAAAATGAACTAATTCCAGCACTGGGTATACTTTACCCAAACGAAGACGATTATTCCTGATATTCCAAATGATATTCTTTGGTATCAACACGATGAGCGCACCGCCACATTGTACGTTTCCTGTTTGTATTTTTCTACACACTGTTTTTCCAGTAGATGGATCGGCAGACGAGGATCGATAGAATGACCAGTAAGATCCCCTGACCTGACACCCCTAAATTATTTCCTATGAGGTTACTTAAAATCAGAAGTTTACGAAACAAAACCAGAAAATCTAGCGGAATTGAAGCAGCATATTCAAGAAAAAATTCGCACAGTAGAACGAAATGTTATTAATAACATTAGTTTTCGTCCTACCAAAAAATGTGCGTAAATACTGTAACATATTAACAAAGCGCTTAACAACAGCGATATTAACAAAGGCAGGTATCTTTCTGAACATAATAACAATTCAATGCTGAAAGGAATAAAAGAAATAGATCATATTAAATTCAATTCTAGAAGGTATACTATTGAGTATTAATCAATAAGATCAATCAGATCTATCTAATTGTTTTTGAAATTCCCATTTTCTTTTTGCGCATTTTTTATAGAAAGGGAAATATTTAAGTTACACACACCCCATTTTGTTTTATTTTATTGTTTGCTAATTTAAAATTTATGTATGAACATCGTTCATACATAAATTTTACTAACAGCAAAACGATGTATCCAAATTATTACGAATTAATTTATTTAGTTCATACCATTGCACTTTTGTTTGGGCACTTTGCCATTGTGGTCTAGAATAAGATGGCGGGTTTGCTTTTAGTACCGCATGGGATGTTTAGACTGTACTTTGCAAAAGACTGCGCCGCATTGAAAGGAACATTCTAATTGTCGGTTCGAATGACATTAGGGATAATGTATGGCTTAATAATACAGTGTTGAAAAGGCAGGTCACTTTGTACCAAACTTCATTATTCGGTCCCGTCACTAGGTTAACGTTTCAGAAAAAGCATTCATCGCGGATTGGTTTACTGTAGCGAAGCAAGTGGAGTGTTTATCTGTTGAAATTAAATGGTGGTAAGGGGTGATAATCGCGCAGCTGTGTGCCTTAGGCTTTGCCATTCAGTCGTTGTGCGTGCATATGTCAGAATAGTCGAAGCTCCAACCGGCATTGTTAGACGATTTGTACTGATTTCCCAACTATTTACTTTCAAAATGTGACAGAAATTTGTCACTTTATTTGTAGTTGAGCTTAAGCCCTACGATGTGATCTAAAAAATTATTTACCAACTGGGACATGATTTCCTATCTTTTTTAAACATCTTGAGAACTTGATTTTAGGTATAAAACGTAGAAAAAGCGGATGGAGCTTGAATAACAAAGTATGTTAAGATAAAAAAAAAATGAAATAAAATCAAGATACATTCTTGCACTCTTATGCTACGTTTCTTTCCCTTTACAATAGTGTTTTATTAAATTTGTTGTTAACCGCTTTATTCATTTACATAGTGTCTAATTTGAATTACTTCATCTTTGTTGTAGTGTACTATTAGTTGATATTTATGTGTCGTCTTCACTATCGCTTTCCGTTTGCTTCGGATTGTCAATAGCTAATTGTTTTGTTTATTTGCCATATATTTTACCGCCTGATTCTACCCATTTTATAAATTCAATTTTTTTAATAAAACTCGCAGTCATGTGTCATTGATAACCTAAACAGTTTATAAAACTGTTTTTTATTAACTAACAGATTTGATTTATTGAAATAGTTTGTTGGGCACTCCACAGTGTATTTGAGCCAAGAGAAACTTGGTTGTTCACTGATATGGATAGCCATTATTCCTAGCTTTAATTATATACATACGTAAAGATAGGGCGAGCAGAGGAAGCAGCATGGGATTATATCTGGCGACCCATTTTAATCTTAACATAAAATGATAAATATGAATCGTACGCATCCCCATTGCTTGCCCGCATCAACGAAACTTACAAAATTACTATCTTAGTAATTTTGTAAGTTTGTAAATTAAAACACGGATGGCGCTGTAGTCGATGAAGATAGGGTAGCTCTATTTCTTTAAATGGAAATCCTTACTTTTTGTGGCGTATTGCAATTCTACGTTTCAGGCGTAAATTTCTCTGAAATCGGTGAAAATAAGGTAGCTCTATTTTTGAAAGGAAACCTATACTTTTTATTATTTACTTATAATTTATTATAAGTAGTATATATCATATAATATATATCATAATATATAGAACTCCTTATTGAACATTCTTCTGTTAATTTCGTAGATGGCGCTGTAGTAGGTGAAAAATGATTTAATGGAAATTCCAACTTTGCGTTGCACAGTATTTATTATGACTAGAGAGGACAAAAGCGAGTGAAATCATAAAAGTATGATTTCACTCGCTCTTGTCCTCTCTAATTATGACTCTAGACTGCAAAGTAAATAACTTTGGTTTGAAACAGGGGCTTATTTTTGAGAACACCCTAGATGGTAGTGTAATTGGTATAATAATACCAACTTAGTTTTTATAAGAAATATCTTCATATTTTTTGTAGGTAAAGGTAATCTTTTTCATCGATTACATTGCCATCCACAAAATTAACAAAAGAATATTTCTATAGCTTAGTTCGAAGCTTTTGGTTAAAACTTAGGGGAATTTCAAATGTTTTAACTATAGAATTTTCCCTGCAAGATTGTATTGTTTCATTCACTAATAATTTCTCTTTTTGATCATTATGCTTGTTGTACTTGTAGGATTATACAAGAACGTAAACAGTGGATAACTGATGCTATCGCGATGGTGCCAAAGCTTTTTAGCATTTGCACTGTCGTGATGCAAGGTCTTCTTGGAATCTAAACGTTCTCACTATCTTGCCAATTTTTTCTTTTTGTAAGAAACTCCGTAATTTGATGTTACTAACAGTAGTAACAAAGTAAAAGAGAAAAGAAAACATCTAAATTATTTTCAATCGACAATGTGTTGAAAATCGTGTTGCTTCTGAGAAATCCACTCGCGTAGCTTCGACTACAAATATACTCAAATGCTTTCGAAAAGTTGCAGAGTAGAGAGATTGGACGATAGGTGCTATTTCAGTAGGATCACATCTCTCCACGTACTAATTTCATTGGAATGCTTTGAAATAAGTTAAAATAAAGTTAAATATGATGTATAATGGCCTAGCAAATATGCAAGTGCAATATCAACGATAACCGGCAAACAATTACAAAGCCCGGAATCTTATTCGACTTTGAGCTGTTTGAGTGCTAACTCAGTTTCTTCAAGTGTAATAGAGGTAAATGTTACCGTAGCCGTACACGCCTTGAACTGTAGGTAAATGGCATTTTGAGATTCAACGTAGGCGCTGTTAAGGTACTCTCCAAAAGCATTTACTACATCAATAAGTGTGATAAACTCGCTATGTTGCATACGCCCAGGAATCTTAATATCTCCTTCTTAATTTCGAACAAATGACCAAAGCAAATTATTCTGCATATTATTGATATAAGTTTTGCAAGCTAATGATATGACTTTTTAGACTTTTGATATATGATAATTATATTTTCCACGAAAATAGTTTTGCATTTTTTCAACGTCAATACACTTAGTATTTAAATATTGTTTGCTGGTTTACATTTAGGAACTGCCATACTAAAGACCTCGTGCAGTATGTCATAAAAATAGTACAACCCTCATTCGCGTGGTTGACAGGATCCAGAGCAGACCAGTCAGTTGAAGATAATGTGCTGTACAACAACGGAAAATTAGTGTTTGTAAAATTAAATATATGCAAAAGTCGATTCATACTAAATACATAATTCCGGGACACCGATAATATGGGTTTTGCAAATATTTTGATGAAAGAAGGAAGAACGATAATTACTCATCTTGTTTCTAAAAGAGTATACCATTGATGATATTTACAAGATAAACCAATACGAAACATACCCTAGGTTAATAATATTTATTAGAGTAGCGTTTAACAACGTGTTTTGATGTTATAACAATCTCTAATCTTTTAACTATGTCTCATATTTAAAAAATATTTTAATTCCTTTATGAAATTGATTATATTTACTATATACTAATAACTGGTAGGAAGAGAAAATATGAAGAAGCAATATAATAAAAGACATAGGCACGACGATCACGAAAATGTGATTGTGATGAAGTGACACTGTAAGTGGATAAAAAAAAGAAAACTCTGTTACATGATATGCCGCGCATGGATTAAGGTAAAATTTACGACAAAAAGCTAGGCTAGAATTTAATTAATGCTACGCATTGCACGTGAAACGTTAATACGTTTTCAACTCAACATATTTTCAATGAAATAAGCATATAATAACATCACCTACCCATACCTCTGTTCAATGAAATGTAAAATTGTGGGTTCTAACATATTTACCTCTTCGTCTTAGAACTACTGTGTTGCAGTTGAAAGGTTCCCGGAAATTTTACGTACACAATAAAGGCCTTATTTTCTACTTGTTCTTATGAACTAGTTTTTATGTTCAGTAGAAAGATATGTACTTATAATACTTACTAATCCTGTCAACAAATGGCATTTACATATGCATAACATTTTGCGTATGGTTTTGAATTTCACATAGTGAAATATAAACGTTGCATATACAACACTGTTTTACCAAATTACAGCAATGTTCAATCACAATTTGTACATCAAACTGATTTTTAAGTTCGTAAACTTACAAACTTCGAATTGCGCAAACGTGAAGCGAATACTTCTCAGAGCTTGTGTTTATTCCTAATTTTGTAGTAAAAATAAAAGAAGAATTGGCAAACAACTATACTAGATGCTCAAAGTGATCTCCGTTAGTTTCAATACAAATCCTTACTCGTACCATGTTATTAAATACATTGACAAGATCTTGAGGCGTTATTGTGTCACATTTTAATTTGTATTCTATGTGGTATATTTTTAAACACCGTGTTTTGTAAGCATGGAAAAATAAAATGATATATCAGAAGAACACGGAAGAAAATCTACTACACGATTATCAAAATATTGATATAGTTTGTGGTACTTTATAAACCGTGACATTGTCTTGTTAGTATTGCTTTAGAATAATTTACAAGAAGTTACTACTAATAATGGACTAATGGTTCTCCGTAAAGTTGCCAAATACCAACCTATTCAGAATACATTACTTTCTGTATCATGATACAATTTTAACTGGACCATAGGTAACTAAAGCCATTAAGCATCGCCCGGAAAAAGGAATTTCTTAGGGATGTTATTACCATTCACTATATGACGTGATAAATGTACATACTATAAATTTTATATGCATATTTTTCGAGATCTCTTGCTGTTACCGGATTTGCGACTTTTCAGGAAATTTAGCAACGCAGCGAATAAGTTTTTGATATAAATCAAGATACACTACTTCAAAATGTGTAAACTGAAGGAAATTCACGCATACATAGATGCATGAAATAACATCATCCTCTAATCTGTTGCCTCTGTTCATGACGAAAACAACTGTTAATGATAAATATTTAATGTCCGTATTAAAATATAAGATATACATCAATAAACATCAAATGTAATTTGACTTATGAAACTTGTCAATAAATGTCGGACGTAATTTAAAGATTCAATCTTGATTTAACTGTTAGATATAGCTGCAATTAACAAAAAACTAACATATTTCATTTGATATAGGAATCAGTGAAATACTAATGTCAATTTGGGAAACTTGTGCCCAAATATCTGCAAAGAACCATTACACAATGTCAAATTTCTAGATTATCCTCAGAAATTGATTCAATCGCACTTATCGCACTTTAAAACTTTTTAAATACGTTAGGTTAAGGATATAGAAAGAAATTCATTCCTCCTTATGTGCCAGTAGGCCGTGTATGCAGGGAAGGTTAGGTAGGGTGCAAGTTACAAGATGGTTTCACTAAGTATTACAGTTTTCTATGCTTATGAGAAAGTCAGGCTGTCCGCCAGCATTACGACATAAAAGTGGTCTTCGAGGATATAGAAATTCAGGAATTCACAATGTTAAATGTGATCCATTAGTCGATCCAAATTTGATTAATGAAGCAATTCAGTTTTGGGTAAAGAAAATGCATGGTGCATATATTTAAAACAAAAATGTTTCCAAACTTGATGACGGTAAAATTAGAAAAGGCATATTTGTTGGTTCTCACATAAGGAATCTACTAAAAGATATCACATTTTTTTGAGAAACTAAACAAAACAGAACTGATGTGTTTGTTTATTCATTATATAATATATTTTTATTTAATTAATAAAACTTGTTCTGCATGCAATCCTATTGTGTGTACTAAGTATTAAATTCTATTGAACTAAGGTTCAAGCATTATACAATATAACAAAAGAACTGTGGGTGATGCGTTTATTTTTTCAGGATCTCTAATTACAAACACTCTGAAACTTCTCCCGTTATCCATGTAAAAAAGACTAGTCTAATTCAAGAAAGATATCGCCTTCTTCATTATATTTTGGGGTAACCATATATTGATAAGCTTTTTGTGAATTAATTCACAAAATTCCATTACATTCCAATACATATTCTTACGCATCACTACCAACAACAAATATTTACACAACCTGTATGCTTGCTGAATACTGGATAAATTTCACATATTTAATGGCAAGCTCAGTTTGTCAAATCAGTTTGTTTAGTTACCGATAAAACACGATGCAAATTATACCGTATTCAATAACGAATTGTGCTACTCCAAAAATATAGTAAGTAAAGCAAATTAATATATATATAATATATATAATTATGTTATTTTCTTTTAAAGCGCTGCAACGGCAGAAGTGAATGCATATCAGCTGTATCGAAAATAGTTATTCAAGTACCATTACCATATTGGCAAACAATTGACTATAAGGGACTCTAATCCGTGCACATTGAATTTTCTGCTTTGTTGCCTTCAAACAATTGAAAACTCTTAGAGATCCGACCCTTATTTCACAACAATATTAATCATAAAGGGTTTTGTTAATAACAAACCTACAATAAAACAACGGGTTCCCTCTTCAAAAGATTGTTACTGTTGATTTGTATAGTTATATGTGTGTTTAAGTAAGAAATTGAACACTTGAGACGTTTGTGCATACTTAACGGAATAATCTAAGCAAAAATTACGTCACAGAATAAAGCTAGTACACGTGTATACATGGTAAAAGTAAATCTGATAAAATATTTTATTTAAAATATTTTCTTATACCAAGAACCCATCTGATATATTCAGTATCATTTCATTGATTCAAAGTTAATGTTGTGGCCAGGTATCTGGAAAAATCTGAAAATTCGTCAGGCTACCATTATCAAACATTTCGAATGTTCAGGCTTCTCTAGATGATTATCAGTAAAATCAATTTACTGCAAGCATTCCTGGCGAAGTTTTTTAAATTGAAACTACAAAATTACAATAACGTTGTACTGTGGACTACTTGGACGTTATTTAGTGACAGAATATGGAACATGTGTCAATGTTCTACGTTGTATTTATGTACTTCAAGATTTATACAGTGGATATGTATTTACTTATACATATATAGTAATCGTCAGTACTGAATCTAGAATTTGTGAAATCTTGGTTCAAATAAGCTTTGTTTTAGGTATTAAATTAAGATTTTACAAATTCTAGATCTGGTCGAAATATTATATTCGTTATTTTTTTAATATAAATAAATAAGTAAATAATAATAGCCTACATATTGTGTGATGGTTTCTTTAGGATGGACGCTGGCGTTTTCTACCAAATCAATTGTAGCCATTCCCCGAGTTGATAAACATTAGTGATGGACGGCTTTTTCAAATCATAAACCATCCTACCTCCTTTCTAGAATGCCCTAAACGTTCTCAATTAGGTTTAGTTCTGGACTCAATGCAGGAGAACACAGTGTTTTTGGTACATTACCCTGTTCAAAAGTTGTGCCCTTATCTTTAACTAGTGTAATAAACGATAGCAAATATGGTTCACTATATAGCATGTATAGTACTGTATGCACTGTATGGCAATAGCATTTTTTTATTGATAACCGAATTGGCTACCAATTTTCTTGAAATTGGAACAAATAGGCTTAATAGTAGAGAAAAATATCTTAATCATTTTTTTTTATTAGAGTTTTCAATCCCTTGTTTTAAAAAGCTTTTTTCAACATTTTGAAAGTCGTGAATCATACCGACTACTTGCTTTTGCATTTTTCCACATTTTTGAATCAATAAATCTTTGTTTCGCTATGACACTCAGTTGTTTACCATAAGATACAATAAAACTTTTTAAATGAATAATAGTGAAAAACAATTTTTTATCGAAAAAATACTTTCTTGTAAAATAGCTATTTTTTGCAGTCACTTCATCGCTTGAGCCATATCTTTTCCATGTTTGAAACACGGAAAATAATCGCTGTGTGATAAATCTGGCGAATATAGCGGCCACGGTAGTCATATTCTAACGTAGAATTTTGAATGCCGATGACAAAAGTGCGCGCGCTCGTCTTGCCTTGATGAAACAGGTTTATTTTTTTCGCCGAATGGACATTTTTCTTTTTCAATATCGTTGAAACGAGGTAGCACAATACTCGTATTTAATCGTTTTGTTCTTTTCAAAGTAATAAACGTTGATTACTCGTGTGTGTTTATGATCTTTTTAGCCGATATAGCGGCTTTAGCTTTCTTTCGAGCGAGTTGATCACGAGAAACTTCTGCTTGATCTGTTCTTGGTCTCAAGTGTGCTGTGTCGAATGTTTTAACAAACGGGTTAGCCAAGAAAAACTTGTTCTTGGTCAACAGTGTGCCACAGCAATTAATATTTTTTTATGAATCCTCGCCAAAAATCATTCGGATTGCATTTTAACATCATCAAGCATTCTCTTGAAGTTGACACACGTAAGTAATCGCGGCACCCATCTTGCGGAAAGTTTGTTTACAGCTAAATCAATTGTTGAAATGCCACGCAGCCGGTCAGCTGAAATGCCCACACCCTCACTAATCTTACGCACTTTCAATTTTCGGTCATTTATTACGATATCGTGAATTTTTCAATCACTTCTGATGTGGTGACCTCATTTGAGAGACGTGGATATTTTTCATAAAAATGTCCGTACTGTCCAATATTTTGTGGTCGATAACAAAGGTAAAGAGTTTCCATAAACTTCACTGAGTTCCATTTTTATCTAATCACTTAGTTTCTTTCTGAAATACAAAAATGTAATCACTTAATCTTTAATTGTCTCACTTCATTGTTGTTAAGTCATAAAGTTATTCACTTAATGGCTGGCATTCGCAAACTTAACGTATGTCTTCACAAACTTG
Organism: Oryctes rhinoceros; assembly: GCA_020654165.1. Classification (NCBI taxonomy): domain Eukaryota; kingdom Metazoa; phylum Arthropoda; class Insecta; order Coleoptera; family Scarabaeidae; genus Oryctes; species Oryctes rhinoceros. Next base: position 668,252 of record JAIOKQ010000688.1, read on the forward strand.
ATAAGACTCTTGTCAAAAATTACCCCACGAAAAATAGAGTTATTTGAACTGGTGTTTCTGTTCTGTTGTATTATCTATAACAATTCTAATATTTACTTGTGATTATCGTGAAATTACTGTATTTTTGAATGTCAACACTCTTCAATTCTTGTTGACTTTCTTCAATATTTGCTATAACTACTGCCTTAATTTGTTAGATGATATGGGAATTTTGCGAATGCCTATGTTTTTCGCGACATAGATAGCAAAACCCCAATTATTATGAAAGTGATACCCAGCGAAACCTATAAAATCTCAAAGATATAAAATTCCTATGACTATACAATTTCATTCAGGATCTCGCAATATTTTAGTGAAATTTTTCGCTTTATTTATCTTAAGTACAAGTCATCGTTAAAATTGATTGTATATAAAAAGCGTGTTTTCCACTTAAGATTATAGTTTTACTTAATTTAAGAGTGTCATAAAAACAGATTACCAGTCTATTCTTGCATATAAATGAATTTATATTTCTAATGAAGCTAATCTTGATCCGAGTAAAATTTGTTATTATAGTGGTTCAAAAAATTTAGAGTGATAGTTTCTTGTACCATCAAGCTGTTCTATTCACAGATATTTCGTCGAATTTCGATGAGCTTAAGTTAGAATTATTTATGATTTTGATATATTGGAGATCTTTCTATGTGAAAATAAGTAACAAATATAAAATACGGTTACCTTATTTAACCTATATTTACCGCAGGCTTTTATATTGTGAGAGACCTCCTGATCGTCGGAAACATTTTTTATGATACTTAAGAGATGAGGATGTTTAACACTGCGATCGTTGTTTGACGTAAGTATACCTAGAGTTGCTCAGCATGCAATCTGTTTTTTTAAAAGGGCGGAGCGTCCCTATTGGCACTTGAGCGATTCAACAAGCAGCCGCGAATTGACGGAAACGGAAGGGCCCGTATATATTATTTCGCATGTTCTAAAATCAGGATGTTCCCGTGTGACACTATTCTAAAGCGCAATTTGTGCGGTGAGTTCGTAAATAACGAGTAAGTAAGTAAGTAAAACTATTACAAAAGTATTAGTAGAAAGTTTTCTAATCGTTTTACATATTATACAGATTTCAAAATGTCAGTAATTATTTTCTATTGTTAATCAAATTCTCGACAGAGAAAATTGAAGTCGGACCCAGATATCAATTTAATAAATTCATTTTATTTAGCTTGCCTGAAGATAGGTACATGAAATAAAAATGTTTTTCCCCTAATTGAAAACCAATAGTAGCCTAATCTGATGAGTTCAAAACATCACTGCATCAAATTTTAAATGAGTACGAATTTCTAAACATTTTAGATAAAGTTACTTTATTAAAATATGCAAATTCTATGACTCATTAACTTATTTCTTCTTTGTATCAATTCCTGAAAGAGCGAAAAAGTTTTGAAATGTCGGCATGACTTTGATAATTCCTCATACCCGTGGATTTACAAAATCACAAATAAGAAAGAGTTTTCAAATATATTATGCCTTAAAGCGTGCAAAATTAGCCGTTTACAACATAATAAAAAGGTTTAATTCAACGTGATCTCTTATCGAGAATACTTCTCAATGTATTTGTTAATAGTCAGAAAAAGTGTGGACAAGACGAAAGATACGATATTCAAACGTATCAATGATTGACATTTACGGATAATTGCGCAACAGAAGAAAGAGCTTGATTTATATAGAAACAAGTAAATGTGCTTATAATAATCTTGAAAATTAACAATATCAGTCTAATTTAAAAAAGTGATTAATAGACTTTCTCTGCAAGAAAAAAAATATAATAGAAGGGTTACAGGCCATAATCTCAATTAAAATTGAAACATATAACTGGGAAAGAAGGAGAAAATTAAAGGAATTAAATAAGGAATAAAAGAAAATTAAAAATGAAATTATTAACAAAAATAAATGGTTATATGGAAATGAAATTTCGAATTTATTATATTGTTTCTTAATGTTATGGATCTTCAGATTTTAATTAGGCTAGAGGTGGAGTAAAAGATCTACATTATTTAACCACTAAAGAAAATAAACGTGAAGTATATCGCAGTCACATTATTGCCTGTATGGCATATACTTTACTCGCTAAAACAAGTATTCTGTTTACCGGCAACACATTGTCGATTATAACGAGAAATTATTATTCCATTTGAAGATAAGAGTACGTACATAGGTGAAGCTTCCGAAGTATTTAAAAACCAGTTTAAAAAGTGGTGCATGCACACCAAACTTAACCTAACTAAAGTAACCGACTAATACATACAAGCAAGTGCTAGATTTAAAAACAAGCTATAAAATTAACTTTGGAACTTTTCTCTACGGAACATGAATTTACACTTCGAGTACATTTAATTAATTTTGTTTTGCTTTTGTAAATAATGCCAGTATTTTTAAAGCAGCTTCAAATACAACTCAAAAATGTAAAATCTTAGATTCTATGCTTGTTGTTTATAAAACAGAAATTTCTAGACAAATTAAAAATTCCGTTTTATTGTGTGACTATAGTGCAGATGTAATAATTGGTGTCACATGCTAATATTATTTAAACATACTTGTAATTACAGAATTTCTATATCATAAAAGGATACGGAGCGCTACTGGACGTGAAAGGTAATGTTTAATTGTAAAGATGTAGCGTTGTTATTGAAACCAAGATGATTATAGAAGACCATATAAGACTTGTAAAAGACTAGACTGTACTAAAAGCGTGAAAGAAATCAAGCATAACAAGGTATGCAAATGTTTCCGAATCAGCAGCCGTAAGAACATCGTCCATTATTGCGGAAAGAGCGAAGGCGCAACTATAGTTCGGTCTCAACTCAGATTGAGTTGGTAAAATCTTATGGTGATTGATAAATACTATTGTGATGTAATTTACTTACAATGCAAAGGATCCGTTTCACATGTTTACCTTTTTTGTTCCCTTCTTTTGCAAGACGTATTAATAATGTGTTCCTTCCAATTCTCTTTAGATGTTTCTTTAAAATAGGAATCTAGTTTAAACAACTTTAAATGCGAGAAACAAAAATAATCAGTGTAAGGTACACTTACATTTTTTTTATTTAAATAATTTAGTATAATAACGTATTCGGACAAGCATACTGTTGTTCGTATGGAATAATTCAAATTAGAGCTTTTATTTTTACCTGACAGTACCGTACCTGTGTACCATGACGTGTTTACTGTCGAAGCAGAGGGCATATTAATGGTTCAAGAAGTTAAGGGTGCTATTTAATTGAATTTGAAATAGGAAACTACGAATTGAAATTAAGACAAAATCGAGAGGCGTTTTTTGACGACAATAATTTTCTAAATGTCCCGACTAAAAACATCAATATTTAAATATCATTATGGGGTATATCCTTCGATTAAATTAAGAAAATTCAAACTAATACTATTTATTAATCTGATCGGCGCCAATGTGATCCGTTAATTTAAGTATATCCCGATAAATACCCATCTGTGACTTTTGATAGAAGCTGCAGCAATTTCTCGAGGTATCAATCATTAATCCCTTATACGGGAAGGACGGTTTATCTGCTGTATGTATTTCACTAATCATATTTAATGTTCTATCAATGTTGTCGAACTAAATCAACTGTGTGCTTCTAAAGCGTGTTTGGGTCTCAACGGTTATAAGAACAGTAATTGTATATATGCCAACATTTGCAGTTGTCAAGGTACAACCTTCTCTAGCATCTAATTTTAATGCGGTAATCATATGACTTCACCACTTATAAGGATATTTATACTATTTTTTTTGTATCCATAATTACTTTTACTGGAATTTGAATTAAACGCGCTATGTTTGCAGCTAAATAGTCGTAAGCTCCTTTTAGCATTTCTCTAGCAGGCTGTTTTACATTTGAAAATGTAATTGCGTTGTAAATAATACATGTTTTATTGTCTTGTGGTACTTTTTTTCGGTGCGGCAAAAATAAAACATATATTTTTATAAAGACGTTTGTTTGTCAGATATGCATCGTTACCTTGAACAAATATTAAGGCACGCCCATGTACATCGCGAATCGTAGTCATTGAATTGAAAAATAGGAAAATAAGAAAAGAACAATTTCTTCTTAAGGATATTTATTGAAATTAAAGGCGCAGAATACGTGATAAATACAGCACAAACAAACGTTTTCGTATTGGCGTGAGAATAGCTTTTGAAATGGAACACTCATAAATATATAACTATGTGTACTTATTGTACATATACACATACGATTAAATCTGATCCTATGGTTTTAAACCAATACAAGTTATCGAATTACACTGAAGCGAAAAGAAAAGTGGAAAAAGGATTAAAATATTATATAGTGAAGTACTGAATACTTGTGGAGATACCCTTTAAGTGGGGTGGAATAAAGTTATATATTTTAGCTACTTTTATGTTCGAAGCTAGTCGATTTTCATTTAGTTATTAATATACGTTACATATGGGTAGAACTATGTCAAATTACAGGTTTGTGAACAGTATAGTTAATCCACTTGTCAAGTTTTTGCAAGGTTAGTTTCTTCATATTGCTGCAGTAATGAATAAATCGTCAAGTTCGCTTTCTTACTGCTTGTAACCTGAGATGTTAGTGATCCAACATCTCAGGTTACATCTCAAGTTTTAGGTGCAACAGTTTAGTGGTGGAGTAAAAGCCCAACATGTAATAGATTTACTATAATTTGTGGTGGTGGTTTAAGAGCCACCAAAGTGGCTCTTAAATCTTGTAATAAATTTATGTCATACTTTAGAGGGTTGTATTTGATGATAGAATCAATTTGTGAAGCTGACTCAAGTCTCATGCTGGTCTGCCAGCATATCATGAACTTCTACAAATTGGGTTTTGATTGCTGAAATAATTACTTATATAATAATTAGTTATTTTATTCTATGGTTAAGAGACTATATCGTAAAAAGGACACACCAGACCAGCAAAACGTTGTTTCATTTTACTCATGTAAAAATATAGATGGCTTACGGTCTATGGTGACCGCCACTATTTTCAAAGACTGACATTCCCATCCTCAAGGGATGGAGTGAACAATATCCAAAAACTGTTTAGTAGTAAACAAGATATTGTACAGAGAGTGTTCAATTTGCAAAAGTACAAGTACTATGTAAAATCTGAGTGCTCCTTTTGCCAGTAACATCTTTGTGCGTATATGTATGTAATCGTATAACGTGCGTATATGTATGTAAACACGTAACGTCCGCGGCATCGAATTTTGTAAATTCAACATGCATTAGTTATGGTTTTCTGGGGATTAAAAATGATTGTGACGTTACATTAATATTTTGTATGAAGTTTAGTTAAGAGGAAATCATATAAAATGCACGATTTTAAAATGCACGTTTATGCACGATTTTCAGAAGCATTTGATAATTTCTCTTAACCTTATTATATAATGCAAATATACAAAGTTGTTAAAATGAGAATTTTAGTGATGCAAAATAAAATACTTAAATTAAATACTTAACTCACTATTTGATCACATTTTTATTTTCTTCATCTAGAAGTATTGATTTTATATATCCATTATAGCAGATTGCAAGATATTTATAATTTTGCCCCAATTCAGATAAATATGTTTCTTAATCAGGAATAATAAAATAAATAAAAACAAAAAAAAAAATAGAATAATAAAATCGGGAATGAAAATACAGTTCAGCATAATTGTTTTCAGATTGTATTAGGTATTTGGCGCTATCTAAGCATTGTATTAAAACGCCTTCGAAACACACACGATCTTCAATATTAGACATTAAACTTTGCTAAACTCAAACATCAGAAACGTTATCCTTTAATAGAAAATTAAAAATATATAATGTGTTGCAGATTTGAACCACGTCGTAGTTGGCCGAAACTCGACGTTTCAGTCACAATCATAGGGAGGGTCTTCAGAAGAAGAAAAGATGCTAGACCACAGTTAGTATGGTATTTAATACGTGAACCATGTCAGAGGCGGAAATCAACTGCGCGGATACGAAGGTAGCAGTATGGGCTTCGATATGTCTATGAGTCTTAGGTTGTGTAAGGATATTTATAGACTTTAACTTTCCGATTGTAATAGTGAGAAAATCAAGTAGCAATGGATAATGTCTGGTGGCCAGTGTCTAAATGATGTTTAGACGAATTTTTCCAGAATGTCCCGTTTTGCTAACATACACTAAATCACACGAACAAGGGACCCTTTAAACATTTTTACCCGCTAAGGAAGGAAATTGTCTTCGGGAAACGGAAGAATTTCTGAAAGTTTCGATAGGGGCTTTTGATGCTTTTTTTTTTTAAATTACCCATTCTATTTGTTATTTTATGGATTTAGGAGAAATAAAGGGTAACTGGATTAGCAGCAGTGCTATCGTACATTAATTTGCTGGCGGAATAAAGGCGTTTCTTGATGATTCCCTTAATATCTTTATTATGAAGAGCGTTGTTGAGGAAAGTTGTCCATACTCAACTCTGTGAGTAGCGTGTTAATTTCAGAGACTGTCGTCGACCAGTGGATCAAAGAGAGTTGATAATATAACTTTTGTGCCGTGTGATGGTATAAGATGGTACTCATTAGTGTGGTGTGGGTTTTCGATAAACGAAGTGACGAACGTGAACGAAACGAAGAACGGGAGTTCTCCTCCATGTTCTGTCTCCAGGGTGAACTTAGTATCGGTGTGTTGGCGATTGAGATGGTGTAGGAAACCAGGTAAAGAGTCTTTGCCGTGAGGCCAAATAATGAAAGTATCATCCACATATTTGAAAATCAAGAGCAACACCACATAACCGGTTGTAAAATTATGCAATTCACCATCCCATTTCGGGCGTTGTTCGATGATATTAATTGAATCATGCATAAGAACGTTGTCAAATAAGGATGCTACGTCCTTATCTACCAATGATTTGCTTATACTTCCTTGAATGTAATTATTAATTACACATATGACATGAATTATATATAATTATGTATGGTGTGAATGCCCAATATTGCTCAAACCAACCACAGGCAAAGTTATATGCAGCCAAATACGCAACATGTATGACATTTGCATGGCACGACTAATATGAATTCTTGAGGAATAGCGAATTTGAAAATGTGCACCATGCATAATTATATACATAATTATGTATCGTGTAAAACGGCCTCAAACAAAATTCACTTAAATACCTAAGAAAAAATAAAACAAAATACAACAAACATCCAAACAAATAAAAAAATTACGGTAATGAAAAATCGCATCAATTAGTAGGCTTCTAATCATTTAACGTTAATTGCAATGTAATGGTATCCACATCGATTTTCCTCACTGGCGAGGAGTAATAATGTTTTGTAATAATAATCCTTATAAACTCTATTCATAGATAGCATACGTTGTATAAATCCCACAAAAATCTAAACATTTCGTTACTATTTTCATCTCGTATTTGTATAATCATTATAACTTTGAAAATCCAGGGAGTTAGAAAGGAGCTTGAAAAATGTTCGGTTAACGAACAAACAGAAAAGGAATACAGGGATGCAGTTTATTGTATTGAGTAGTACAGATGTCAGGTAACTAAAGCCACAAAAGCCAGTACTAATGAGTATTGTCCTGTTTGAAAACAAGCAGCGGGCCCTGTGATCTAGGCGTAGCACAAAATACATCATCCCCGTATTAACTTCAATAAGCGATGCCGTCATTTTACGATACGGCTGGCAAATTGTTAGACGGGCCGTTTTCGTGGATTATTTACGACAGTAGATCTGAGATTAACTAAAAATGAAAGGTTCGTAAAATAAAGCAATAATAAGGTATTTTGGTTTTGTGCACTTGTAGAAGCAATATGTATGTAGAAGTTCTTGCCCTCTAGCAAAAGAATGTTGTTAAAATATTACACAATATTAAAAATATTATCAAGTTTGTTATAAAATTTTTATTATATAAAATATAATAAAAATAAAGTAATAATAATAATAATAATAATAGTAATCATAATAATAATCATAATAATAGATGGGAGAAAGAAACCAACAAAGCTCAATTGACCAAGAGTCTAATCAAGGACATCAAGTCCCGGGCTGAATGCAAACATCGAAAGATAGACTACTATCTGACACAGGGTTTGAATGGGCACACAGTTTTTAGGCAGTACGCCAGACGTTTCCATAAGGACGATGTGGATTTATGCCTCTACAGTTCAAATCTAGACACGACAGAGCGTACCCTCTTTAAATGTGCTGGATGGAACAGCCTAAGACAGTCATCGACATACGACACGGTGGGAATACTCACATCGAACACTTTGATCTCAAAGATGATGAAGAGTAAGGAGAATTGGGAACATATTCATAACACGGTGATAGAAATTATGAAGCGTAAGGAACGTGGCGAATGGGAGAGACGGGGTAAAATCAATGTAAATTAGGTTGCGGTCAATCAGGAAAGAACATTTCTTTTGCAATCCGCTGGCATTCTGACGGTATGTTGAAAGACGTTTCCGGAATGCCAGAGAAGGTTATCGAGTGGTTTTAGTCGGAGTAGCGCCCAGGAATCAGCCAGCGAACTGTGATTGGGTAATGGGCGACAGGTGTGGAGATCGGACTCCACATTGCTTTGGGCAGGTTGCAATCCATCTCTGGACTGGTGAGCGAGGGCCGTGCCTCAGGGAATTGGGGTAGGATCAACGATCTATGGTAGACCCGTTACCGATCAACTTGGTTCGCTCCTTCGCGCACGAAGCGCTGGCATATATGAGTTATGGAAATAGAAAAAAAGGAAACTGAAACAGAGAAGAGAGATGATGGTATGGAGAGTGAGAACCTATGCATTGTACAAGGGTCAAGATGCAGCTAATCCCTTTTGTGCGAAAACTCTTCTCAAAACTATTATAAAACGTTTGTGGTAGGCCAACAGTCTAGGAGCATGTCTTTCTCGACTCTTGATATGATAGACTTGTCGACGTCGTCAACGACTATGAAGGCGGATGATGAAAATGAGAGTGAGCTCCGTGGATGGACGAAGAAATCGGTTACAGTCCTATATATAATTTCTTGGTGAAGAAACGCGACAAAAAAACAATTTGCCACAAAGAGTACCAGCCCCGCAATATGCATCCATGGATTACAGGCGGAAAAATACGAAGTCGACCGTTCTCTTCAAGAAAACCGAAGCCCAGTTAATAAGAAAAGAAAGAGGAATTCAGCGGATAAAAGAAGTGTCGAACTTTTCAGTGAGGAGATGGGTGCGGTCGTTAAAGCCCTGTCAAATATAACGATGAGAATGGAGGAACTTATGAAGCCAATTAGGGGCAGTTCAAAGACTAAAGTGGAAATAAAGTCCACAGCCAATTCCTTAAACCATATGGTTGGAGTACTAAACAAGAAGATGAATGAACTGAACGGAGTCAAGATATTATTGTTTCAAAAAGGACTAATAAGCATAAGGTCACGTAATGAAGACGGGGAAGCGGCGCTAAATACTACTGAACAAGTTAAGCATAGTGATGTCGGCACTCAAGTAAGTAATGACGACCTTGAGCGTGAACTTTTCGCAGCTAAACATGAAAATGAACATGGAAAGTGAGAACCCAAAGCAGCTCAAGGTTGTCGCTCTGGGAAGTGTAGATGTGGACTATTTAAAAAAGTGCACAGAGTTTGTCTCTCGTGATAGCGAAAGGGAAATTGAAATCATTACGACAACAACGAGCAGAAGATCGAAACACAACCAACAGAATAAAAAAAACCTCCAACAGACGGAAAAAATCATTGTTAAAGCAAACGGTAAACAGTACGGTTATGTTCTGCGCGCAATTAAAGCGGAGTGGATCTGGAGCAAGTTGGTGTTAAACTCAAAACCATTAAGAAAACACCCAAAGGAGAGGTAATATTAGAAGTTAAGGGTGGCAAACAAAAAGCAGAGACATATAAACAGATATTAAAAGAATCTAACCAGTATACGCAAATTAAGATCCAAAACAACGAAGACATCGTACACGTATCCGATATGGACGGAGATATCGATAGATGCAAATTAGCAAAGGCAATCTAGAGCAGTGTTGCAGATTTGAATGTTGAGGATATAAAAGTCCTATCTCTCAGACTGAATCAGTGGGGCAGCCAAAACGCTATGGTTGCATTTGGAAAGGTGTTCACTAAAGAGCTGATCAAACTAGGGACTATTAAGATAGGATCGGTTCCCTGCAGAGTGCGAGCACAAGTCAAGATGCTCAGATACTACCGGTGCCTGGAGTTTGAACATGTCAGTAGCGTATGTAAGGGTAGCGACAACTTAAAACTGTGCCTAAACTGCAGAGAGGAAGACCATAGAGCCAAAGAGTGTCCCAGCATAAATTTGTGCTTCACATGTAAAATGGAGGGATATAGAGCTGATTATATGATGTGCCCCCTCTACAAAAGGATGATAAATGATAAAGCTAGAGCAATGGCAATGGGAGCTAGTATTAGATTTGGTACTTCAATCAACGCTGGAGTGAAAGCTAAAAAAGGGAACGGTTTCCAGGCGGAAGGTCTCACAAAAGAACATTAAAAGCGATGAAGCTCCTACAAACAAATTTAGGTCGAGAGTGTGCTGCTCACAACTTGGCTTAGGCAACTGCAAAGCAAGGTAATATTGATATGCTGATGGTATGCGAACCCATCAAAAACATAGTGAAAGGCAATGAATGGGTTAAGGATAAAAGATGTGACGTCGCGGTATTATTTACTAATAAAAAAGTAGAAGTTGAGAAAGTAGAATGTGCTGAGGAATGTGTGAATTTGTAGAGAAAGTCGATGAAATATTGGGACTAGTATCTCGTAGGAGAGAGGAGTACGTTGTTCTGCGTAATATTAACGCCAAATCCATCCAGTGGGGCTCACCGATAACAGATAAACAAGGAAAGTATTGGACCGAATGGATGTCCTCACAAAACCTAGTAGCCCATAACACAGGAGTAATGCCTACATTCGTGCGACGAATGAACCAATCCTATGTAGATGTAACGTGTAATACGCAAAGGGTAGCCAAAGACATAAAGGATTGGAAGGTTCTTGAGATGGAAACCTTAACTGAGCGTTTCTACATCCATTTCGAATTAACAAGAGTCACAACCGCTAACAAGAGCGACGAAAAAAGGAAGTTTGTAAGCGATTGGGATTTCTTTTGTATCAGGCTTAAACAAAAAATATCTGTAATGCATATCTTAGGAGGAAGGAAGATCGTATGTAAAATGCACCGATGTATTAAAACATACGTACAGTAATAGTATAATTACAGGTACAAGCAGCAAAGTACCTGCTCCATACTAGTGGAGTTTGGCAATAAAAGAACCACGTGATATATGTATATCAACTAGAAGAAAAGTTACGCGACTAGCAAAAAACATAAGTATACTAACGCGATGAGAGTGAGTACAAAAAACCTGTCCAGAAGGAATACGAAAGAACTGAAAAACTCAAAAGACCTTTGTAGAGAATTTGAGGAAGATATTTTGAGTGCTGGATATAAAATCACCATAAAAGAGTTGAGAAACGTCACACCATACGATCTAACAGCTGATTTCACGGAAAGTATAAAACAAGCATTGTTCCTGGAAAAAGACGGTAGCACACGCGATCTGGAACACGTGGAGGAAGTTATAGCATTTACCGCTTAGGAGCTCGGAAAAGCAGCACAAAGTATGAAGCCTGATAAGCAAAGAGTCCAAACGATGTGCCCGAGCCCGAGAGAGTTTACCAGAATAACAGTGCGCTTATTTAAAAATAAATATATTGAATCACTTTACAAAACGTGAAGAAAAAACATAAATAACTTACCTAACATGTTTACATTGTTGCAGAAATATCCGGATGTGCGCGATGGTCGGGCACATCGTTTGGACTCTTTACTGATAAGGCACCCGGTGTAGATGGGATTCCCCCAGAAACCATAAAATTAGCTGTGAAGACTGAACCAAGTTGGATACTAGAAGTGATGAAGTCAATCAAGTATCTGAGAGTCAATTTGGCTCCATAAAAAGTAGATCCACAATACATGTAGTTGAAATGGTAAAAAACCTACTGAAGAACTGTGGAGATAAGTGGTGTGTCATGATAGCACTTGATGTACAGAATGCGTTTAATTCTGCCAAGTGCGATCTCATAATTAAGAAGTTGATCTCAGGATACCTAATCAATTTAATGTCAAATTATCTGGACGAGCGTTATCTTCAAATATCTAGAGATGTCAGACTCAGAAATAGTGTGGGGGTTCCCCAGGGCTCGGTTCTTGGCCCCACGCTATGGAATGTTCTTTATGATGACGTACCTAATATAAGACTATCGGGAAACGCGATAAGAATAATGATAATAATAATGATGTATGCGTGACGTATTTTTATGTGAGTGTGTGTGTTTGTTTGTGTATGTGTGTTTGTGTATGATGTTTGCGAGAGTATATGTCTGCGCGATACACAACATAATGTTACTTATGTTAATTAATGTCAAGTTATTATGTCAAGTACCTCTGACTGATTTTTGATTTTTGATGTTTTGTAGAAATTCCACCACCGTATAGAAAGTTTTCCAAAAGATATATCTATTCTAATTTTTATGGGAAAGGCAGTATTTATATTGGTAATCGGTTGCGTTAAAGTTAAGTCATGTTTTATGTTAACGTCCTGTACGGTTATCGAGTATTTTTGCAATTTTATTTCGCCTTCAAAAGCATTATAATTTTGCTGTGTAAGAATTCTGGACTTGATACAATTTTGTTTTGTTAGCTGTTTAGCGCTAATATTGAATTTGATCCATTTATGATCAGATACACTTATTGTGAGCACACTTGCCGTATAGTCGGATATATTGGTAAATATATTATCAATTGTACTTGCCGACAAACCTTGGATTCGTGTGAACTGACTGTATGCTTTAAGTCAAAGCTACTAGACAGACTCGTGTTTTGTCGATTGTCGGGAAAACCAGTAGACAACATAAACCTATTCTCCTGAGACGAATAAACGTGAGTCTGTTTAGTCTCTGCTAATTTCGTGAAGCGCACGGAAAGTGTCGAACTTTAGTAATTATTGTGCTCAGTGAGAGCATATTTTTATGTTATCATCCTGTTTATGTGCATAGGTTAAGAGCATGTATAATGTATGCATGTGTGTTTATCTTATTTAAATTTCTATTTATTTTGAGATTTGAAGAATTACATGAGTATTTGATCGTCGTAAGTACATAAGTAAACACATTTTAAATACCGTTTCTTCTTTTACTACTCTGATTTCATTTTATTCTTTTGTTACAGATTAAATATAGATGCGTTTGAGCGTCGCCCTTTTTCTTAGAAGTTATTATGATTTGATCGTGTTCTTAAAACTTAAGAAATCACATCTAACATGTATTATTTCAATTCCTCCATTTCAGCTATACGCCACATTTACACGTTTGGTATCTATGTATTGCAGGGGATGATGCTGTTCCACTCTCAACCCCCATAGTAATAAGGCGTAACAGTAAGCTATTAATATATGTACTTAATCCTTAAAGTTAAAATAAAGTTAGTAATAATAACTTGAGCTGTTGGTGTTTGAACACATTGGTATGTGTTCAAACTAGTTCAAACCAAAATCAACCAGTTTAAATGTTCTTATACAAAAATATTAAGTTAGCCCATTACTACTTGCAGATTTTGTACAGGAAATGGAATTGATACTATTAGCCGAAGGATAAGATTTTAAAAAAAATTTGATTTATGTAAGTAATTTCGGTTTATATCTCCAAGTATATTCTGCGAGAAGAATAATGCAATATTGAATCAATCGAGTATGTGTATGTGCAATGAGAAAAAAGTAAACTTGGGTGATTAGTGATTAACAAGCGTTAAGGTAGTATTTGTATGTTGCAAGTAATGTTGCTCTTGATACATGTCTTTTCTTGTTAACAAAACGATGTCTGTTATTAATATAACTCTAATGAACTGTGCGAGTGTGATGTAATATTGCGATTCTCAAAATGGTGGGTCGCCAACTAATTTTCGGTGATTTGTCAAAAGTTTTCGAAAGACCTATTTCTAGTTTTTTTTTTTTGTTATATATTTGATCTCATAAATATCGTAATCAAATTAGAAATATATACGGATAACATTTTTTTATATTGGATTATATTTTTAAAGAATAGTACTAGCTGTACGTTTAAAAAGTTGGTCACAAAGAGGAACAGTTTAAGAAGCACTGGTGTAACGCCTGTATAAACCGACAACTAAGCATACTTATTTGTTAAATTGACAATATTTCAACGTATTGTAAGCTTGCTAAAGATGTAATTAATTGCCTTTAAGTTTTTCTAACATTATTTAGCACGGCGCTTTATAATTTTATCATAAACGTTTGGCTCTTATACTAGTGTAGAAAGGTATAAAGAAACTGCTTAATTTGTGATAACAAAAATTACTAGTACTTTAAAGTGACGAATGACACTAATATGCGTGCTTTCCTTTTTACTTAAATCCATGTTCGGTATACTTAATCATGGATGGGACACGGACATACGCAGATACTTTAAATACCAACCAAAATGTGTTATAACTTTTTTCATCTGTCGTTTTAGAGTACCACCAATGTATCACATATTGCCCAGTTTTCGTTTTATTGGGAGTATTAGAAATACGCTAGTAATAAAGCTAGCGGTGGTGTACGTCAGGAGCAATCTGGACCAGTTCAAAATGACTCCAAATATATTCAACACTCGCAGAGCGAACTTATACATTCAACCGCATGAGACATTCGACATTCTAAAAATCGCCTTCATATTCATTTGCGAAGATGTATTCTGCATTACCAGCAACTTTGAAAAGTGTTGCTGACCCAAATGCTTTCAAGATCGCAGTAAATAAGTATTCAATTTCTAAAATGCTATAGTCATTTATACAGTGTTGACCGTTTTAGTTTTTTATCTTATTTTTAATGAAATTTGACGTTGTCAACACTTTTTGTGAAAGACAATAAAAAAGCATTACATAACATTATATGTACGCATTGATATAAAAGACATACTTAAAATAAATGTATATTAATTGTAAAACTGTTTCTCATTTGATTTGATAATTGCATACAAATTTTTAACAACAAATTTATACTAAATATAAATAAATGTTGTTCATGTCCCCTATTTAAATACAAAATATTATTGGGCTTATATTATATTTAATTTCAGCAACAACTTTTTTCAGTGTGGTAACCAATTGCTAATCACGGTAATACAAGATCGAAAGGAAATACTCTGAATTATTTCAATTATGTTACATGTTACTGCTTTTTTTATATATTTCTCAATAAAGTGAATGTTTCCTATAGGTCCCTGGTTTTAGTTTAAAGAATGTTATAGTTATGGACATCGTCAGTTAGGGCAGCGCAGCTTACACATCTTACTAGCTGAAACGCACAATTTCCTTTATTATTTAATTGCTGAGTACAAGGTTTGCTGTTTGGTCTAAAAGTGTCAGTCTCAGTATTTTTTGTCTTCTCTTGCAGGTTACTAAAATATCTAAGTGAACCATATTAGCAGTCCTTAATAATACTTATTATTGCTAGACATTCTGACAGCGTTACAAATGTACAATCATAATGAGACCGTTTGCGTCTACGTTTCCAAGATTAAAAGCACTGTCAACTCTAACTTATGACCATTTATTATTACAGAAAAACCAATTTGTTTGACCTAAAAGGTCTGCAGTTTTGAATATACAAAATTGGTAAGGGTGGCAATATTGCCTGTGTTAGGGTATATACATACTTGTGAGATACAATTTGATATATATTATATTGCTACAACCAGTCCTCGACGTTTTACAAAAAATTGCCGCTAGGATTGTTAATTTTGTTGCAATTGTTTTTTGTTGGCTGTGAATTCGGTGTGTGGTCCCATATATCTCATTGTTAAAACAAGCGTACCCATCCAATGACAATTTGTTAAATTTGCTTTTTGTGGCGATATTAGATTAAAAGGTACTTTCGTTAAATACATATCTCTGTATACAATTAGATATACATGCTTTGATAGAAATTATTAAGACTACATGTCCTAACAAATCAGAGCTATACGCAAATACCATACTCATGTTATGTACGTATGTGGAAAACTTTTTTAAAGTTGTATCATTACCAACCTCAGCGTTTTAGAATAGTTAAATGATTTCTAAGAATTCGAATTATCAATAGCATATATGATATAGGTAAGTAAAGTACAACATAAAATCATTTAACAAAAAATATACATTGTACTTTTGGCTAAATATTGGGCAGTGTTTCTGCAATACACAAGTTAAAAAATAATAACATTAATGCAAATCTAAAACAAGTTTTTATTCATAAGTGACGGGACCATAAACAAAACACTTTTCAGGTATGGAAAAATGTTTATAAAAATGTTCTGGCACAATTTGTCCATCCGGTTGTTTGGAAATAATAGACAGCTATTTCCCTTATTACGTTTGGTATTTGGAAATTGGTACTGCAAGCCTTGGAAACAAACAAAACAGAAACTATATTACAACACTACATACAGAAAAATTGCTAGGATTAAAAAAAAAGACATTTTGGTATGATCTAATCAACGACTGACGAAAATTCAAAGACACTGGCTCTGTTAAAAACAGATTCAGAAAAAGCTCGAGATAAACGGGTAACTGTTGAAGGTACAGTGAAGAAATTTAGTAACCGCTGTGTTTATCAGTAGGGAAACAGATACCTGAATGTAATGACGTGTATGTCATTTTTGTATATACTTACTCTATTGAAAAGATCTATTCTTGGTGGTAATTCTCCTCCTTTTCTTTTACCGTTTCCTTTTCCTGAATTTAGATTTTAATTATCTATGAGTATCCCGGCTTTTGTTTTTCTTTTAAATTAAGCACTGCATTTTGTTCTTTCTTTATAATAATTTTTCCTTAACGATATGAATTTAATTGTTTTATTGGATACTATTTTTGCCAAAAAATGTATCAGCTCAGAACTGCTGTTGAATAATAAAAAAAGATTGATTTTGTCTTTGTGAACTCAGATTTACTCTAACGGGTAGGGATTTTGTTTCCCAGTTTGAATTTCGTGCTCGAAGGTGAGCGAAACGACAAAAGAATTTTTTCAAAATAAATTTTGTAGTCAGACAAAGTCACTTTTATGTCAAACGGCACTGTGTGTCCGAACTGCTGAATCTAAGAAAACGCTAGTTTAATTATAAATAGGATCAAGTATTAATTTAAAACTAATATTTGGCGTGGTATTTTCAATAATAAAATAATTAGCTTATTTCTTTCGCTAGAATTCACAGAGAAATCTAACATATTAGACAAAATGCTTTAAACCAACGATGATCATTATTGTTCCAACAAGACCGGACCTCACACCAGTGGAGGAATATTGTAAGTAGATTGAGAATAGTTGTTAGTACTGACAACTTTTTTTAACAACCTTACATTTTGAAAAATAAGGGTGCTTTATTCTTAACCATCTCTTCAACTTTGAATGGCCACCTGTTTTCGGTCGAAAATAAAATGAGTTTAGGAAGTATCAAGACGGTTTTGAAAGATGCTCAAACTTTCTGCATTACTAAATTATTGTACATAACAGAAGAAACTAAATGGTGCGTACTTTTTGGCACACGTCGTATATTACGTTACCAGAAAGTTTCGTGCTATATCTACAACTTTTACAATTTTCAGAAGGTTGGGACACACAACGGCTTTATTCATCGTATATAAAGCAATATTTCATATCCCATGTTTAAAGATATGATGGAAGACAACTTTTAGGTTTTTGTTCGTGATATAGTAATATCAGCATACCCCCAGCCGAATTCGCAGTTACTGTATCACTTGCTTACTGTTTGACTAAAATACAATTAAGAGTGCCAGCGTATTTTTTTTTTTTTTTTTGGCCAATTAAGTACCTGCAGTAACGATTCGCATTTGATAATAATTAGAGCTCCCCAATTGCGTGGCGCACCATAGGCGTCGATAAGGAACATAAGTAAAGTACATAAAAACAAAAGAAATAAAGAATTTTAAAACGCTTACTTTTGTAATTAGCCGTATCCAATATAATGGGTGTTAATGCACAAGGAAAATAGTATTAGTCAGCACACGAGGAGGTAGGCACATTAAAACTGTTACCGTAAGCGCAATCCGATTTCTCAAACATCTGAAGCATTAGGAATGTTTCCACAGTCGTTTCTTTCAAGGATGTTCGTCGTTCTGAAAAAATGTTTTTATATCTTGAAAATGAACGCTCGACGTCTAATGATGTAATACACGCGTAATTAAAATAATCTTTGAATTTAGTCACCGGATCAGTAGAGTTACCTACCCAAACTTGTCTTAACCTGCTAAAATTTGTATCTTTCTTCATAACACTTTCAAAATTTCTTGTAACGATATCATTTTTTTGTTATTTATACAGTGTAGGAGTGTATTAACGTCATCTAATATTTGTACTGACTCCGTCAGGGACAGTGCACTATTTTGTAATTTATTTATTGCCTCAAGTACTTCTCTATAATTGTTGTAAACGGTTTGTAAATCTGCTTCAACGGAAATATCTTGGAATTTATCCTGGCTTTCTGTAATAGCCGCAGATTCGTTGGAATTGAATTGTAAGACGACTGATTTTATTTGCCGGAAGTATTTAAAATAATAAAACGCTGCCTTCAGCCATGTCCCCCAACGCGTAAGAATCGGCTCTGGTGGTTCGGAAATACCGGGACACTGTTTATGAAATTCACTGGTACGTTTGGGAGATTTGAGAAACACTCGTTTCGTATTTGTTATTAATGCATTTACCTCAGGGAAATTTGCACGAATAGTTTCAGCCACAATATGCAGAGCATGAAGTTTACAAGTAATATGTAACATCATCCCATAATGTTCTTGAAGAGAACGACCTACACAACGCATTGTCGCGGCACCATCGGTCATGAAAATTAATACTTGAGTAGTGGCAATTTCAAATGTTTGTAAAGTATCAACGACTACGCTCTCGATAGCGTCGGCAGTACATGATTTTAGTTTTTTACTAGCTAATAAAATTCCCTTTGTAGGTTGACGAGGTTCCAGTATACGTACAATCACATTCAAAATAGAATGTTTTTTACGGTCTGTCGTTTCGTCAATACATAACCACAGTAGTTTATTTTTTATTGCAGATCTGATCCTGTTTTCAATTTCGGTACGTACACTTGGCACACATCTCCTTAAGCTTGTTTCCGACGGTAACTCAAAGTCTGGATTATATTTATTCCAAAATTCACGGAATGGTTTCTTCCTGAGTAAGAAAAACTGTAAATTACACGCAGTCAGCATATAAAATAAATCAATTATAAATTGAGTTGCCTCAGTCGGTGATACACCCAGTTTTTTATTTTTGTGTTGCTGACTATTTACATGTCTTCTACAGCCATATTTATCATTGCACATCAGAGGTATATTACAAATTTTACATATAATCTTACTTCCATTATATATTAAGTCAGGAAATTCTCCACGGAACTTTTTCACTTTGTCGGCCTGTGGGCGTTTCTTACTACGCGCGTCCGCCATACCGTCACAACCCGATCGCATACGGTAATAAACTACCGAAATGCGATGCGAGTTATTTGCTTATATATTACATTACATATCCCCCCGGCCACGCCCGGCGGTACGCCTTCTGACTTGCCACGCACTTTGGGGAGCTCTAATAATAATGAAACAACTCATTATTTTAAGGTATTAATCTTTTCATTTTATTTCGATAGATTACTATGTACACAACATATGGTAGTCAAAAGATATAAATATAAGATTGTATAAATAAATATGCATTTTATACTTACGAATTAACCGCTACATACATCACAGAAACATACGTACTTAAAGTATATCCTTCTCGACACAAGTTCTATTATTTTCAATAAAAATATCCTCTTTCAAACACTCGCATTGGTAACACGTATTTGTCATACTCCCACACCAAAAGTACTTTCATATACATATATTTTCAAAAGTTTATCAATATAGAATATGCAGTAGGAAAGATATTTGTAATTTCCATAATTATAGTAGAATATGCCAGATACTTTCGTTAAATTGACCATAGTTCGAATTCGAGAAAAAGTACTATAGACAATACAACATTTAATACCAAATGTTTAATGGAAGATATTTCCAGAGAAAATAATATCAATTATGAATAACAGCAAGTAATTAAATGTAAGTATACATTGACAAATAGTGTCATAATGTCAAAGATTAGTACTTAGTGTAAATGTTAAATAACATTGGGCTTGGAAGTTTTATACATATTGCTAATAATTGTTTGAATAGGTATGACACCAATCGTTTTTCTGAAGAACAACTCTTCTATAGTTTCCGCCGAAACAAATCTTAGTGTTGGTAGAAAAATTAGCAGTTTTCCAAATCGCAAAGGTTGCTCTGGGCGAAGTCTGGAGGTATATGCACTTAATGCTAGTTGACTTTGATCCTGTACAAATGTAACGGCAGCAGGATTACTTAAGACTTTTGATGCCTTAGATGAGCTAACAGGAAGGGAAGCTGAGTTGCTAGGAGGTTTTTCGAAGGTGGTTTTGAATAAAACCATAACTCTTAAAAAAGCAAACTCTTGACTGTCTACTTGAAACTCGGCTAGTTTCGCTAAAATTTCTTGAAATTCTTTAATTTCTTGAACGTATATAATTCGCCTATCCGGATCTTGATCAACGATGGCGGAAGCACGCAGCAATCCACCAAAATCAAGTGGACCTAAAAATTGAGATGCCCCTAGAATAAATAATTCCCTCCAACTTTCTTCCAAAAGGAGCAGCTGATCTGGTAGAGGTAATGTAGTGAAAGAAGGTATATTCTGTGCCCATTTCACGTTCATCAGCAATAATCTGGCTGCTAGTTCGCAGGTTGCGGCAGGTGAACTCATGCTTGGTGGAACTGGAAATGGCACTGATATATCATGAGGCATCTGTAAGGAAAAAATTTTGTTTATGTAATTAATATATCACGAATTGTATGAAAATTGACTAACATGAACTAATACCCAAAACATAGCTTTCAAAATTGTACGTAAAGAAAATGCGTTAGTGATTTGTTAAGAAATTAGAAAAAAAGGAATAATAATAATATCTATTAATTTAGGATGACACCCTATTGTATCTATTTTTGAAAGTAATGATGGTCTTTTCTAAAATACATGGTGAAAATAAATAGCAGTTTGTGTACAGATGATCTAGATTTCTGTTTGGCAAAAAAATTCATGTAGTAGGGTCCAGGAGATTAAAAGCTTTTTTTAATCTTGAAACGTGAGCGCATCTATTAATCACAATCAGAATCAGTAGGTTTTTATAAAAAAAATGGATTGACTTTACGAATTTGCTTTAAGTAACAATCCAAGATATACAACACGTCTCCTCCATGAAACCTTTTATTAAACAATCGGTCGTCGCCTGAAAGGTTCAATTAGTATAAGGATATTAGATATAAAAATGCAGTAACAGTAACCGTGAACAAAGCCATATTGGTTTAGATATGGTTGGTATCAACGTACTTTTTGCGGTTTTGTCATTTGCCCTTACATATTTATTATTGTTACTACATTTCACGTTTATATCTAAGACACTCTGAGAGCTGAGAAACACTGTAGGTTACTTCTATTGTGAAGAGTGAAAATCATTTAAATTTCCAAGAAGACAATTTGTTGAATGGTTTATTAGGTGCCACAAAGATGTTTACATTTTAGGATTTTAGACAATCACAATTTTTACGATGAAGAGGGAATAAATATTTGTAGTTCATTTCTATTATCTTAAATTAAGTTTACAATAAATTCAGAAATTCTTCTTTTTCGTTCAGGTTTTATCTTATTTATCAATTCAAGTTCCTCCTCTGTGTCTTTCTTTAAAGATGTTATTGTAAGAATATTTTTTAAATAAATTCAGAAAATTATAATTAATAACTGATTCTAGGTAAATAATTATAAACCTTTCCAATCAATATGTTACACGTATGTACCTATTTTGAAACTTTTTAATTAATTATTAAAAAGTTTTAAAATAATTTCTGCAGAAAGGACTGTAATCGGCGTAAGTAAACATCCCCGGTGCAATACTTACGGGTGGTAACGTTCCAGGTATTATTGCTTGATTATACGCTAGAGGCGGTACCAATGGGAAAGTCGGTGAAACAGTTGACGGTAACGGGCCTTGTCTTTGCAATGTTAAATCTAATAAGGGAGCTCCTGCAGCAAACAGCAATGATGCTTCTTTCGGGCCGCCGAAAAGATGGCTCACCATCTGCTGCCTTCTTAAAGTCGAGGTCCGAGGGCCTCTTTCGTGTTGAACCGCTGTAACAAACAAAAAGCAACTTATTTGTTTCAGTTTACGTTTAAGCAGCTGGTGATACTTTTAATATGTGAATCCACTTTGAGTGAGAACGACTAGGTCGCCTTTCAGCATAAGTAAAAACAATGTAATTTTCTGTATTTACATTAAAGAGAACTATTAAATAAATAGTAATTATGAAGTCCGATTGGAAACAAAGACTAGGATCTACAGCTCTCCAAAGTTGTGTTTTTCTTAATGGAGCACGCTATCCACTATTTATTGGATGTTGCGAATCCATTTTAAATATTAAGGCAAAAACAAATAGGATGTATTACTATCCCAAAATAAAGGATTGCAGAGTTATTAGTGGAGTAGGGACCTTCCGTGCAGTTTGCTAGCGAGTGTTAGCCAGCCAGGCGTCGATCGGGTATATGCAGTAATATAGGTTATATTCTGTTAATCGTCATGTACGTTTTCGATACGATTGTAATAGGAATTAACTATGATATATTTTTTAAATTGTTCCTTATAAATTCTTCAGGAAACAGGATTGATACAAGAATATATTCGGTTACTCTGCAGTTAAACTAAAATTGGTATAGGTACTCCCGCATACCAATAGACCAGGCAATGAAAAGACTGGCAAAAAGCGACACTCCCGCTGACCGGTCCCGAGCCTTCTTCTGGGATTGTTTTGGAGATAGCTAAGGCGAAAACTAAAAGACAGTGTCATCAGTTGGATGAAAAGCTTTGCACAGAAGAAGCAGTTGAAGGCTTTCCTGGTAGGACCATCAAAATAACAGTCAAAGAAATTGCTGACCATGACCAAATCTTATGTTAGACTGTGAACCAGCAGGTCACTGTCCACTAAACACGCATCTACATAACACGTACCTATACCAGTATGTAGACGATGCAGTGAGGAACAAAAAACTTCTTTACACCTTATAATCTACTGCGAAGCATGTAACAAAATAAAACATAGTGGCTTTACATCACGAAGGATAGAGCCGTGAAATTTCTAAACACAAAGTTCGAGAAAATTCTAGAGTTTTTAAAGGCCACAGAAATCATAAGTGATTAAGAAATCATTCAGAGGGCACGAACCGCAGTACAGGAAACTGCTAGGGACCGCAATATCGTAATAATAATAGTAAATACTTGCTTCTACCTGCCGGACGAAAGTGTATGTTTCAAATTTGGGCCTGCTTTATTGGCCGGATGAAAGTGAATCTAGTAATTTATGCAAATCTGGTAACCAGACGAAACTGTGATCGTCGAAAGTGGTAGGACCGCGAGTACATTCTGTCCTTCCGATCTGATCTTGTACAATTAATAAATAAGCACGTAACACTTTGAAAACACTATAAATATATTTATTTTTCATACTGCAAAGAAAAACTTCTTGCAATATTCAGAAAAGTTGCCAATAAACATTGTCAAATGTAAGTTTGTACAATACAAGATATTTAGGTATTGTTGAGACAATAGTTCCATAGAAGTACTTAGTTAGTGAGTCATGTGAGAAAATACACCTAACATCTGTCAGTATTACAATCAGGTGCATTTGTTACTCTTTGTAAGGTTCTGAAAATCACTGTAATGCATATTATCATGTTTTCCGTATGCGGCTGCCAAATTATGGAAACGCTTGTCAAAATTTGCATTTTTCATCCAGGCTGTATATGTCGATTGTTTCCGAAAACTTACATAAACATGTTCGACATTTCGTATAGCTGGAATCGGGCCTTTTCAAATTTATCCGATTCAAACATTTGGGATAGCCCCTGCATCGCGATTATGATCAACAAAATCTTTTGGTCAGTGGCAATTGTTTTGCAAATGTATCGCTTTTTTATATTCTGTTGCGATATAATGCAATATATAAAACTATAACAGCATCTTCTTTTATGTATAAAAACAAAAAAAAGGTTAGTTTAAGGCAGAACTAGAGCAAGAATATAAAAGTTTATACTTTTATATTCTTACACACTTATATACACTTAAACTTTTATATTATTATACATATATATTATAACACAACAAACAACCGCTAGATAGTGATATTGAGATTTGACACTATTATTTTGGTAAAATTTGACACTTGTTATTAACATAGAAATTGGTCGAATACTTTGTTCATAGTGAGCGTTAAAAAAAGCAATTTTATGAAAAGAAAATGAATTTTGAATGAAGGTTTTTGTTGGATAATTTTTTACGATGTTAAAAAAGGTTTAACACAATAATGCTCCGAATCGCTTCGTTTAACTTTTGATAATGAAGCAGCATCAGAAGAGGCTAGTTTACAAAATTTCGTAAAACGTATATCGCCAAGTTAATAAACTTTATTACATCTATATATTGGATGAACCTGAATTGCGCTTTATTTGGTGACAATCCAAAGAGTCTAAAACTAAAGGATATATTGCATCAAAATCAGTTCTGAACACCACGTTCATTATCTGAAATGCACTTCAAATAAATTATAAATCCCGAAGGAAAATGTTTAATACTTAAATATTAAAAAACTTACTTATTCAGAGTATACTTACAAAAAATGCAAAACATATATAGTCTTCGAGTAAACTTCCCCCATACATAATCATAATTTTTTCTTTTAATTAATTTTGTCTTTGCAGTACCTGCTTATTTATTTTCTTTTCTTCTGTGGTGATTGCAACTTCAACGCATCATTCTACACATTCCGTAAGCGATATATGTAGTCGTGGATGCTAGGAAGTGGTGAACTACAAGTTTTCAATTGATTTCAATTCAAATTGAGAAATTTTAGATATACGTAACGTTTGGAGGTCAAATGCAAATTCGTTTCCCACTTCTTAAGGGTTCATGAAGATTAAGCCAAAAAATATGGCGCATTCATTTGCCAATAACCGACGTTCGGTTTTTATATTCTCTGGACAGCCCAACTTCTTGTACCTAATACATGATTATTTTGAAAAGTTTCACTCGAACTTTGACGTATAGCGATTCAAAACTAAAAAATTATTATGGAGGGCTGAATAGTTGTTCCGATTTATTTTTTATTTTTTCTGGATACCTACAGTAGTAATGTATATAAAGGAGTGCTCGTGAATTTACGTTACAAATGTAATCTGCTATGTTGTATGCGACGTTGTTTATAATCAAACAGTTGTTTTGGTGACCTGTTTGCGCGTCCACCGCACTCAAATGCTGGCGCACATCTAATACTAATATGCATATTGGAAGTTCGCGAAGTGGTTTTAGTACATTGTGCAACAAAGTATTCTTTATATATTTGATGGTTGATATCAATTTTTGTAAGATAGGTATTTGGGTTGAGGAGCATTTATGAATGAATTAACACTGAGAGTTTGTCATTGGAACTCGATTCATTTGTTTTTTTTTTTATCAAACTGTTTGTTGGATGAGTAACTTTCGACCGCATTTGATATGATTTGAGATTAGTTTAATAGACTTAATTACTATAATTAATATTTTATTAATTATTCCTCCTTACCGCAATTCATGTAGTATGCTGGAGTATGCTGTTATTAACATTTTGGAGCTCAATGGAGTGAATGGAGTTTTATGCATTTCAGGTTCATCACAATTATGTTACCTTTCATATCAGGTACGTGCTTTTTAATATATATTGCTATACTACTTACTTAAAGTTCTGGTTAAGCCTACACAATGAGAATAAAATAAATGATGACATTTCTCATACCCGACGGAGATACCTATTTTTTTTTAAGTGTGTAAAATACCCATGGCGTAATACCTACATCTAGCAATGTTTTGTATGAGTATCTGGATGGAGCACTACAAAGCTAATTTGATTTTAATGAAGATTTCAGCAAAATTCTGCAAAATACGCTGATTTTGTTGAAATCTTCATCAAAATCAGCGCAGTGCTTATCGCTTATCTACTTGGTGTGCAAAACTGTGAAAATGACTGCTAGGAATTGATAAGCTAAAATTCAGTAGCCCATATTTATATAATGGATAAATATGGGCTGAAAAGTGTTTCCATTTTTGTGGAAATGTTATATAGTGTGTCAGTATCCATCGATTTGATATGTGAAATTTTAAACATTAATGCCTACGTATGCTTAAATTGGACAATCTATGTACTTATATTCTATATAAAGGAACATTAAATTCTTGACCAAATGACATTTATCTAAATTTCATACTCGGGCAATTCTTCTGAATTAAATTTCGTATAAGTAAGTTAGAAAGGTGGCTATGGATGTTCTTCGCCATTTTAGTGTATACAAATTGAGAGAGTTGGTATTAATCTCGGCCGGATATGATTGCAACAACTCCTTCACTACTCTTAGACAAATGTTTCAACTGTTAGTTTTAACGAACGAGTAACAAGTTAGAACTGAGACGTCAACTATAACCAACTGACAGTTAATAGCAGTTACAACATCAGCAAGTTAAATGTCAAGCAAGTTTTTTGATTTCTTTGACGAAATGCAGTTGTTGGTTTTTTTTTTGTTGATTTAATACGTTCACTTTGATGAAACAATAACAAAAATTTCGATGGAAATAAGTAATTTGGTTAAATGGAACATTTTTTCCAAAAGTTGCATTAACAAAAGGAGACTAAATTAGGATTATGTTGCTGAAACGAAATGGAAATTGTTCATTCAAAGTAAGACATTAAACATGAAAAAGTTTTTGTTGATTTGACACCTTCGCCGCCTGCGTGGCATAGTGTAAATCTAGAGAAAAGCGATTTGAAATCTAAAATATTCACGAAAATAATAATAAAACCTATTTATATTCCGACACGACCAAGTTCTTCAAAACCGAGATAGTTTTGCTTTTATTTATTGCTAAATTTTGACCTTTACAGACTGTTACGTTTTTCCTTATACTTTTCATTCTTTTATTAATTTTAGTTTACTTGCACCAACTTTACTTTATGATTCATGGATTTTATTACTTACACGTTTCTCTACAATATTAAATGTAATAAAACTACATATACATAAATTGTTCACGTAGATATATCAATAGAAAAGAAATCTTTTTATTAGCAAATAAAAAGGTGGCTTTTAAATCACGTTTTTACTTTAATAGAATAAAAGAACTTCTGCTTGACGTTGAACATTAGTATTTATAGACAAAAGCATTTTGGATGATATATAGTATTTATTAATATTTATACCTAAAAGTTGCCCACATTCTTGCCAAGAAATTTAATTTAAAAATGTTAAAAGCAACTGTTTTGAAGTTATCCGAAAGCTGTCTACGCAATCAAGTGAATGATATAAGGTAAATGTTGCAAAATTGTTTTCAATAAGCGGTTGTATACATTGCCCGCACAGAAGTTTTTGTTGCAATAGAGACTTTTTCGGTTAATAAAATATATTATCGTATCCTAAATTTTTTGAATTGTACGTTCAGTACAACAAAATGTATCTATCAAATAGATTAAATTATTGCATACCGTCTTTGTTCATTCCAACTTCTTGACATTTGGCTAACCTGCAAGCTCTACACTGATTTCTTTGTAATTTATTAACAACACAAGTTCCTTCCTCCTTAGCTTTACAGACATATTGTCGATTTCTTCGTATAGACCTCTTAAAAAATCCCGCACATCCATCACAAGCGAATATGTTGTAATGTTTCCCAGAAGAGAAGTCACCACAAACTTTGCACGGAATATCCAGGATTCTAGACGAAGAAGGCGATGATTTCATCATGGGATTCATCTGATAATTTTCTGGCGATTGCATCCCGAAAACCTTTGCAGTTTCGTCGCGAATACAATACGCATTACACTACACCGACATCACCGTTTTCGGCAGTCTGTGATCTTTTGCCTCATTACGCGCCTTGTATTTCTTTTTTAAATAATTTTTGACTAGATGCGTTTATGAATGGACACCCTCCTTTGACTCGTTTGCTTATTCCTTGCGTAGCTATTGGTTGTCTCCGATCCCTTCCAGGTATAGAGGGTGTCGTAAAGCCCTCCCATATCTGTATGTATATCCTTAAACATAGGGGTGGGCGCTTAGAGTCGATTACTTTTGCTGTAATTTTGTGAATCATATTTATTGACTAAAACATTCATTGCTGATTTGTTTTTTTTTTTTATCAACGCTAGGTAAATATGTTAAATTAAAATGGAATGGGATACTATGGTATGTAACGAATAAACAGGCGTCTTCAAAAAGCTAAGCGTTCAACTTTTTTTTAATTTTTCTGACTGATGCAATAAATACTTACACGGTAGTTATTTTTATATTAATGTAATAATTAAAAAAGGTGTCTTGCGTTGATTTCGATACTATTGTTTGTAGAACCCCTTTGTCGCAGAATGCCATATATAATATAAGTATATTATTGTTGGAAGATGTTATTTTGAAAATTCGTATCTTAATATAATATAGTAATAGTTTAAAAGTTTTGTTTTATCCTTAACAAAACCATTTCTTTTATTTAATTGTGAGAATAATAGAAAATGAGTCAATAAACTATCGGCATCCTCCGCACCACACAAGTTTGATTTATTATATAATAATATAATAATTAAACCGGGACGGCCGTTTCGAGGACACGAATATTTCTCATCATCAACCGGTAGCCGAATGATGTAAGAATTATATATTTTTTCTGTTTCTAAAATATTTTTTGAAGCAAAATTTCTCTTGATTATAAAAAAATCATAGGCATTTTTTCAAACTCAGCATGACCACTATTAACATTTTCAGGCAATACGAAAATAGTTAATAAAATTTCTATCCAAAATGATTTAATTAGAAAACATACCTAAAATGTTTATACTACGTTTCGGTTCTTTCTGGCCATCATGTGCTTTCTTATTCCACATCAGCGCCATATCGGATCTTAACACCGTTAAAAAAAGGTTTTTCATCTGATTTCAGCATGCGCAATAAGTTGGTAATAACTTTCAATGTTCTGCTTTATTTGACGAGGACGAAGGTAGCCATCAAATTTCAAACCGCCAAGTATTTCAATCCAAAATGTCGTATACCAACGAAGAGAAACGAGATATGTTAAAGATTCTTCACCGAAGTGAAATACAATAGTGAATACAAGGTGTTTAAAACAACAACAATCACATCATATTATTCTAGATCTAGATAGATCATTGAAATTAAACGTCATGTCGTTAAAATTAAAAGATTAATTTTAAATTTTTTAATTTTAACGACATGATACGGTTCGAACCCGAAAAACGTTTAATTTCAACAGACTCCGGCCGTGGAAGCCTACGTTTTTAGATACATCATGACTAAAGAGTCCAAACGATGTGCCCGACCAGTAGCGTCGATGCGAGAGCAGAGTGGGGTAAACTCCGCTCTCGCATAAGTAGTAAAAATAAACGATGCATTTAGTTGCCGTTCTAACGTGTTAAAGTATACGTTGAAAATGTTGCGAGGTCGTAAAAATAATGCGTCAAATCGGTTGTCTGCTACCGATGTGTATTAATAGAAACACTACACAAATTTGAAATTTTACCGGAGCAACTGTTAATGTTAGTTACCGATGCTGCCGGGGTTATGTGTTCCACAGCAAAATTACTCAAAACGATTCAACCAAACCTGCTGCACGTCACATGTTTGCTTTACGCTTTACACCTTGTAACAAACATTATACGTACAAGTTATCCTGATGTGGATGAACTAATAGGACAAACGAAAGCGGTTTTTCTTAAATCTCCGAAACGTATTCGCCTATTTCATTCGCAGTGTCCTGACATACCCCAGCCGCCGCAACCAATTCTTATACGATGGGGTACGTGGTTAGAAGTAGCATTCTATTATTATAAACATTTTGAAAAAATTAAATCAGTAGTTTTACAACTAGACGGCAAAGAAGCGGCTGCAATAAGGCTCAGTCAGGTTCAATTTAAAAATCCTCAAGTTGCAGCAAATTTAAAAATTATTTACGACAGTTACAATAGTGGATGCAATAAAAAAGTTACAGAACAGTGCGCTGTCCTTATCGGACTCATTAGCAATTATTGACCACGTAGAATTAGCGCTGCATATCCTTGATGATGAAAAAGTGTTTGTGTTCGTGAAAAATTTAATAGTGTATTAGATAAAAATGTAGATTTTACAAAATTACGGCAACTTTTTACCAATACTGAAGATACGTTGTACAGATACAAAGAGCACTTTAACTATGCAAATATGACATCTCCCAACGTCGAACAATCCTTTTCAGCATATAAGCATTTATTTACGTCGCTACGTACGAACCTTTCCGAGACTAATACAGAAACATATATGATGGTGCAATTACTTCATCGCGCACATCCGGATATTTCTGCAACAATGTAAACATGTTAGGTAAGTTATTTATGTTTTTTCTTAACGTTTTGTAAAGTGATTCAATATATTTATTTTTAAATAAGCGCACTGTTATTCTGGTAAACTCTCCACGCAACGCTAATGCTCGGGCACATCGTTTGGACTCTTTAATCATGACTGTATCGTTTACCGAGCTGAGTAATAATAATTAGGTTAACAGGAGTTCGAATGAAAATCAACGCAATATTCCACAAAGTGGTACCTATATTTCTGCAAAGTTTATCTAAAGCTTATATTTTCTAGGTAAATAAGCCATCAACATCTACAT
Organism: Oryctes rhinoceros; assembly: GCA_020654165.1. Classification (NCBI taxonomy): domain Eukaryota; kingdom Metazoa; phylum Arthropoda; class Insecta; order Coleoptera; family Scarabaeidae; genus Oryctes; species Oryctes rhinoceros. The sequence continues at coordinate 699,200 of JAIOKQ010000688.1, forward strand.
GTTAAGTGACGTCAGAATTGAATTTTGTCAGGCTCGAGTATCGAGAACTAGGTCGAAATAAATTTAAACCATACAGGATTATTGATAGCTTGAAGATAATTTAAGATAGCAGAAGTATTGCAACTAGTTAGTAGGAAGAGTAGGAAGATGACGAATTTTTTTTTAGCAAAATCTGTTCATGAATCAACATTTACCAATCTGTAAATTTAACCGTAATTTTTAACAGAAAATGCAGGAACGGAATGCCATTGGGCAGTACAAATCGTCATTTAAGATTAAACATTCGGATAGGTATTTTGCGAAATCTTCTCATGTCCTGTATGAGTTATGCAGAAATATTAAATAGGAAAGATAATGAAACCTTCTTCGCACATACCTATCTAAATTCTTAGATAACAATATTCCATTAAATCCACTAGGGCATTTATGGCGGCGACAAGACGAGGCACAGACTAACAATGCAGTAACTGCGAGGAACTACTTAGGTCAAGAGTTTCCAAACCATTGGATTGGAAATAATGGAGTTGTTGAATGGGTGAATTATTTTTGATGGGAAGTTGTATAATGTTTATAGAGTTTATGTCCCACAGAATATGGAAAACTTTGGGGGAGAATGCCTGTGCCAGTTATTTGAATATTATTGTAATTCTTGGCATATCTTTTGTTTTCCATTATTATCACTGTTATCATTATTTTCATTTATTCTTAGAAGTAAAAATGCAAAATTTACATAAACTTTGCAAAAACACAAGTTTAAATACAATTGTACTCGTTAATGTCTGACATGGTTACCTCGTTTTCTCTTAAATTGTTTTTTTCGTTAACTAAAGCATACTTACGAAAACTTTTGTCAACATGTAATGACAGCGTGGTTGCAAGGACAAATAAAGGTGCTAGAGGTAAAAGAAAAATATGAGAATTTTGGCTTTCTTTGAAAAACTCAAAACTTGTCACAGAGCCATCTTTTCTTAGGTGTCATATCAAACACAAGATTTAACTGTTTTGCCAAATTTATATCTGTTCTGCATCTACAATAGCAACCGGCGAGGATCAAATGTAAAACAATCTATCTAGTCTCACTTGAATTCAAAATTGAATTCAAAAGGCGATGACGTCACGATTACAGAATTATTAATACAGAATACAGATCTACATTTCAAAATAGAAATTCACCTGATCGACGACTTTTCGAAATTATTACTTAATTTCGTTCAAATCACATATGTTTATTACACTAATAGTTTAAAATTGAAATAAACCTTTTGCTGACATTTGTATTTAGGTATAATAAAATTTATCAAATGGTACACCTAAGTCGATTTTACTAAACATAAACACAAAAGAGGGACATCATTTTCTCATTGTGATAATTTTTGCCGCTAACGAGAACTACGAGCATCCCTCACTTATGTTGACGCAATATGCTCACCGCTCTCACGGTGATATCGTCACATATGTTACCTGTGTCGGAATTGTCCGATTAATTCAGAGGGATGAATGCTGAAGCGTCAGATGCGGCAGGATGTATGGGAATATTTCATAGATATTTTGCCGAAAAACCTGTGTAATTGAATCCATATATTAATATGCAGTATGAAATAGAAATTGAGTAGTCTAGTACAGAATCCAATGTACCGGATGTTCGTTGTGTGATATACAGCTATAAAGGTAATCAGAAGTATTTTATTAAAAATGGTTTTAATGTTCGGAATTGACCGCTAGAACGCGCAACTAATCTAAGAAAGTAGAGAAAGCATAATTTATCGAAAAATCAAATCAATATAATACTGTCAGTGCATGAGCAACGTGATGTTCCATACATTTGTTTTACTACTCAATGACGATGTTGTACTCGAAAGAATTCGCGATAACTTTGGTTTGATTTAGACAGATTCGTTTTAAAGAGAAATTTGAGAAGATTTAGAAACGTTATTTAATTGGTGCATATGCTTTTCTGTAATCAATAAGCCCATAAGAACCCATAACTTTACGAAGTTAGCAGAGACTAGATAGACTTATGTTTATTCCTCTTATGAAATGGGTTCGTATTGTTTACTGGCTTCTTCAAGAGTCGAAAAAACACGAGTCCGTCTAATTTTTGCTAATTTCGTAAAGCGCCCGGAAAATGTATTTATTTCTGTAGGCTTAATAATCAAGCGCAAAGGAGCGCCGGTTGAAGGTAATTCATTTTTTGGGTTTTCTAAAATTTCTAAATGGAAGAGTATGCTCATTGTGAGTTATTATTAATAAAAATTCAAAGTAGAAAAGAATGGAGAGAATCGGATGTTACTATTTTCCTTTCGAAATTATTAAATTTGAATTATAAAAAACATTATGTTCATGTCGTCATGGTATTCTTGAAATTATCTTGCATCAATTGGTCTATAGTCCATAAAAAAATAAAAATAGTAAAAAAACCCTAACTAAGAGAAAGTACAAAATTAGAAACAAATAGCCATAAGGCAACATAGTGCTAATATACGCAATAAGTTATAATTTCAAGGGGAAAAATAGATAATAACATTCGGGTTTCGCCATTGTCCTCTACTTTGACTAATATGTGCTCTACTTGGAGTAATAATTCTTGATGAGTGTGCCCCTAAATTTAGAAATTTCAAAGAAAAGCAATCACTCCAAATGATGCCCTTCAGTGTTTAACTAGAGGTACTTACATAGTGTTTATTAATCTTTCATAAATTAAATAGTTTAAATGCTCTGAAAATGTTAATGAATCAAGATAATAAAGTGGCTATTTTTTGATCACTTTTAACAATAACTTTTGTCTTTATCAAGCTATATAATAATTGGAAGTATTAAAAATGTTAGAATGTATTAGAAATGTGAAAAATTTACAGTTCGTCAGATTTCTTACTAATACAATTTCTTACCAATTTCTCTACAAAACGAAATAAAAATGCTAAAAGAAAATGAGTATTTCTCAATTTTTTTTTTTAGCCTCAAGCGTCATTTGTCATAGATCTATTTTCTGATCACGTCAATAACAATTACAAAATATCAAATTTAAATCTTTCTTCTATCTCTAATAATGAGATAGTCGAATATAAATGAGATAGTCTGTATATTCTGCCATTTGAAAATGTAATGTAATAAAACTCTTTCAACCTCAAAACTAAGCATTAAGAAGGTTTCCCAAAGGCATCTTGGCAGGTAGACAGAATGGTTATATTAAAAACTGTAGCATTGTTTTAGTAATTACATTATTGCCTACCTTTTGCTCCATCATAGTAATTGGGGAAATTCTAATAACCTTGACCAGTGGCGTATCATTGCATAGACATAAAAATGATATAAATGTAAATTATATAAAATTTTCTTTAATGATCATCAAAAGTTGCAGCATTTGATTTGAACTAATTTAATATGAACTATTTTAATATTTTAAATAATAAATACCAAGAAAACAAATATTCTAAATAACTGTCTATTGACTATTTGTAGCAGTAAAGTATCTATTTTTGCCGCTTGCACACGTTAAAACTAAAACATTCAAAAAACATAGCAGAAAGAGTATCTTGTCATTATAGTACAAAATATAATAGGCCGATATGGTCTATTTTGATAAATCAAGCAGAGATGAGTATGATAACTGTCCATTCTCTCTATTCACTAAATTTGTGTTACTTCTCATTTAAATAGTTTCGTAAGTGTCTAATTCTTGCGGCGAAGTTATGGCCCTAATCAATTTCAGGCTTTATAATTTAATATTATGCTCGTTTGTATGTTGTGCTACACTTGACTATTCACCGTATCTGTAACACCTAATGTGCTCATTGAATCCGGCGTGTGACGCGGAGTATGCCCGCTGTTTTGTGTTGTTTAATACGTTAATAAACTAAAATCAGCCACTTTTTCGTTCTAGCTATTTCTGAAATTGAACTACTTTGAATATTTATTTTATAAGTGTGATATGGCAGAAATATTGGAATAATTACAGAATATGACGACACGTGATAATAAAATTGAAGTTAAAACAAAATTACGTATTAGTTCCTTCAAATTCAGAGGTGTTTATATGCAAACCATATTTATTATATCTTTATCCCAACTTATATATATGTGTCCAGCGTTTACTAGTACGTATTCACTAATACCTGTACAAGGTTTAGTTTTGATGTATGAGTCACGCTTCTGTTGCGCCAAGTGTAAAATAAAATGATGTGTTTTCAATTTAAATTATGCTGGCTGCAATATGTCAGAGGACGCAATATATCCAACCACTTTTATAAAATCTACGTTTACAAAAGCATAATCTTCCTACCCCGCGGAGATTACCCGCCCTGTATAATATACCATTAATTTAACATAGGCCATATTTAAATCTTTGATGAAGAAAATATAAATTGAATATTGCAATAGTCCTTTTTTATTATTATTATATTTGGTCAATAAATTCTATTATTACCGTTATTATTAAAAGCGCAGCCAGTAACTCAGTAACAGATATTTGCAGTATGTAATATGAAACATAATATAATAATATAATACGTAAATATAATAATTATAGTACGACAGAGAAGCGATGCAATAATTTTATGTCCAATTGTTCTATATGAGAAATATACACAGTATGGAACTTGGTGGTTTATTGATTTGGAATAAGAATGGAATAAGATTATATATGTTCGTTGCATCATTTTATTTCTTAGTAAATATTCAGGCATCTTATATTCATAAATAAACCAAATATTTAACGTTTTGAGGAAGATGTAAATTATAACTATAAAAGTATTTTGACTAGATATATTTTTGGGAGGTCATTGACCAGCTGGAGAAGGTGCCGTTGCTTAAACCTTGCCAAAACTATTCAATATGTACAATTCACAAATATTCAATGCAGGCTATTTCATGAAACTCGTTAGTTAGAAGTTTTAATTATGTTAATATTAAACCTGTAGAAACAAGTACACTTGCGTTTTCCGAAATTAGTAAAGATTAGACAGACTCTATTTTGTCGACTTTCGTCTAATTTCTGTTAATTTCGTGAAACTAACTTGTTTCTGCAGGTTTAGTTATTATGAATGTAATTCTGAAATAGGCAGCTAGTCGATTATAGGCATCCCATGCAAACATTTTTATGTCAAGGCACGTTACCTCTAAAGTATAAAGTATCAAGTTTCCCAGATATTTATGGTTATATTGAAATTTACACCGTTCTTGTTGAAATTAAGTATTTGAGAATGTAATGGAGATTAAGGTGCTTATTTTTGCGGGACGAAGTGGAAGGTCATAGCTACCGTACCTTATCGTTATCGCTAAATTTTATACGGGGTGTTCATGAAGTGTTTTCAAATATATTTATTTTCAAAATCCTTTTTCTTCAAATGGATCGTGATATCTTTGAAATTTGGCCAAGGGAATCTATTCAAAAATATGTTTAAACAGTTTGGCCATTAACACTTTCTAATAAAACCTAATTATTACTGTTAGTTATGCTTCTACAATTAACCTTCAAGAAATTTAAAATTTGAACATATTCGCACCTATGTATATGCAAAATCAGTTTACTTGAATTTTGTGCATTTTTAGGTTGGTAATAAGGGACAGTGTTAATACACGGAAAAAACAGGATAATAAAACATTAAAACATGATCGTGCTAAAAACAAAAGTGTATAAGCTGTTTTTAGTAATCTAAATTTGCAACAAATTTAACATTTTTCACGGTTTCACTCATATAAGTATCACAGCAAAGTAGATTGTATACATCGTATTCAATCAGATAGCAATTGAAATCGAATATAATAATTTGCTGAAAATGTACATAGATGTCAGGCGTCATAAACAGGTACTTCCGGTGTACTTCCTGGACCACATGCTATTCATCGATAACGCCCTCCCGAGTTCACCCTCTCTCCCTAAATTGTGGGTATGATCTCATTCTTAATTACCCAGGTGTTCTATGATCATCACATCACACTATGAGAAAGTATTGTTCGATATTTCTCTGGGTGAGGGTCAATTTTTATTAAATTACTTTAGATAACATCCTCTATTGAACGTTCTGAAAATAGAGATTTATAGAAAGTATCGTAAAATCAATAACATGTATTTAGGCTATTATATTAATAAAGACTTAAATTTAGATTAAATTTAAATATTATTACCGGATTAGAATTCAGAATCTTCAGAATCTACAGCAAGTTCCAGTGCATACGTTAAAATCTTCCGTTTTGGCATCCATTTCAATAATAGTATATTTTAAATGGTTAAAAATTATTACAGGTGACAATGAAATAAAACAATTGCCAACGTATTTTAATAATGGTTAAAAACAACGCTAATTTTACTTTTTGTCTGTTGTCCAGGAACATTGTATTTAGAATTCTTCCAAGTTTAATATCGCAGTTGAGATATTGAAATTAAAAATGATTTAAACATGACTTCAACAGCATTATATCGAAGAAGTGGTGCTAGAAGAAGGACGTAAACCCTGTGTTTATGTAGCAAGCAACGACAGACCATATACAGCTAACCGAACCTTGCTTTGTTGCATATCTGAAGACGCAAGTTTTATATGTACAAGACGTTCTGGATGCAGATGTAGTGACAGTGTGTAGTGATTTCGCTTCATCTAATTTTTCGTATTTTAATATATTTTTATCATTAAAATAAAAGTGTTATAATTTATAAAGAAGACATCCTATACAACAAAATAGAAAGGCCTATAGTATGTTATGAGATGAGATAGAAGAGTATAACTCAACTCTTTTTATATTTCTATTTGATGTAAGCCAGTGAGACAAGAAAGGGGTTAGAAACTTCTACAATTCTATATACCAACGGTATCAAATGGAGCCCGATTGTATATTGGATACGTAATGGAACCCGGCACCATTGGCAAATCTCACTTTTATATTTATTTTTCTAGTTTTAAGCTATGATTTATCTTGCGTAGCGTTCCCAAGTGGAATGATCATATAGAAATATAAAATAAGGAAAAACACTAGGATTGTAGTATTTAGAATTTTTCATGTGCACGCACTAGCTTTGCTTTTATATAGAATGAAATAGAAAATAAGGATTTACTGGTAGTTTATTACTTAAAAAACAAAAAGTCGGGACTACCTTAAAGGTTGGAATGAAGAGGAACGAAATACTTTAAAAATTCGAATTCCAAACCATTTGAAGAAACAATATGGAAAATGCAACGGTTAAAACAAAGTCACTTTTGCTAGCGTTATTTGCTGGACTGTTTGTTCAACCTCCATAAAAAAATTCGTATTTACACCATTCGAAAGGTCCTCCTTCTTTTTGATAAGTAAAACGGGTCTAAATACGAGAAACACGTGCTTATGGAAGAAATGTTCGAAAATTCGGTTTATTGTTTCAAAAATTGAAAATGTCTACGCTAAATATCACTATCGGTCGATAATCGATATATATCGATATCGGTCTTTATGGATCCCTAATATACCAGCGGTAACAACTATAATCCAATTGTATATTTCTATGTACCTCGAATGCGTTATGGAGCCTGGAAACGTTGCCAAATATCCCGTTTGTATTACTTTTTTAGTTTTAAGCTGCAATCTATCTTGCGCAGCGTTCGCAATTGAAATGCGCGGCGCGGCTGAATTGCACTCTAAATATGATTTACTAGCAATGCACTTAATAAATATTTATATGATCACTGTTGCTATGTAATGTAGAAAGGTAAAACAAGGATAAACATAGGCATTATATTATTTAGAATTTTCTGTGTGCACGCACTCGTTTAGGTTTCATATAGAATGAAATAGAAAATAACGATTTACTGCTAGCTTATTACTTAAAGAACGAAAATCCGGGAGTACCTTAAAGGTTGGAATGAAGAGGAGCGCGGCACTTTCAAAATTTGAATTCGAAATCAGTTGGAGAATCAATACGACCAATGTAGCGGCTAAAACAAACCAGTTTTGCCAGCTGTAATTTCTGAAACTAATTTTGCCTAAATTTCCTGCTATACATTTCAGAATTGCCGGAAAGGTTTTAGTTTCAATTTCCATGATTTTCCTTGACTAACATTCCGTACACTACTTTTATTTTAAAATTGGTACTATTTGGTACTATATGTGATGCTAACTAGGAATATTCAATACATGATTTTTCGGTACAATAGAATAAAAATGGAGAGATCAAAAAATCTCGTGGTTTTAATGTATTCGATGACAACGCTTTATCAACAACGTGTGCAAACGATTCAAACTTTATTTTTTGGTCTCTAGTATTTTCTAATTTTTCCAAGACAAAAATGAAATTTTCTGACTTGAGGTAGGTTTATCCAATCAACATCACATCTAGAATCATTGTCTAAAAACAATTTCCTTAATTAATTTTGGGGAGAATGCTTTTAGAAACCAGATGCCAATATAAGCCAAATGTGATTATCGGATAGAAGAGAACAACATATCTAACGGTGAGAATGTTTAACATAGACATTTTAGAAAAAATGTGCTATAAGTACAATAAGTTGATGTGAGTATATGAATATTAAAAAATAGTCAAATGAACTCAAGTGATTGCACTTACGAACATAAGAGCTATGTACATTAACTTCGGAAAAGTTTCAATGAAGAAGTGTTGATTGCGGAAAACTTCAACAACAAACCTATTTTCTACTATTAAAACAACGCTTGTTAATAACATAATTTTTCCACGACATTCTTAGATTTGTTATCTTTTAAATAAATTTACACAGCTAATTTTTTTATTGGCCTCCCATATGTTTTCCGTTTATCTGTTTTCCTGCTTCTAAGATGATGATGCTCTATGACATTCTATTCTTACAAGAACAACTCATTACCTGTTTATTTTATTTGAGATTTATTGGATACTCTGTTTTTATTGAACACATTTTTTTCGTCCAACTTTATTATAGTTCCTTTCAAAATTGATAAAGGCAAAATATACTCAATAAGATCCTTTGGCAAAAGGAAAAACTTTCTTTGGTTAATGAAAATATGATTAAATTCTCGACTGCGTCCCTAAGACTTCCAACGCGGATAGCAGACAGAAAAGTAAACCATTCGTAGTACATCAGAGCTAACCACATCACGTAGTATTTGTGTACAATAACTGAAAGTACTTAATTTGTTACAAATTAAATCTATATAACTATTCTACCTTTATTCCCATTTGTTGTGTTTGTGTTAAGCCATATAATTTTATAAAGCTTTGGATGGATATGTATTGCGTTAATGTCTTATCCTCTGAAGCACGTAAAATTCATTTGAGAACTGGATTTACTTGGACTTGTAAAGATTGTATTCGCTTGGAAAATAATTTGAATAGCCTACGCTCAGTTATCGCCTCCCTTCAGGAAGAAATAAAAAGTGTGAGCAGTCGTTCTTAGAGACTGCATCTGCTCCAAAAATACCTTTTATTGAAACTGAAAAAATCAACAAGAAATTTCGGAACGTAAAAAGCGCAAAACTAATATTGTTGTTATTGGTTCACCTGAAGCAATGTGTAACAACAATTCTGAACAAATTAACCTTAACCATAAGCTAATTGAGGAAATTTGTTCTACTGTCCAAGTTACTAATGATGTGATAGTGATGTGATGTGATAGTGTGAAAATATCGCGTTTGGGTAAGTTGATCGTACACGCACTGATCTCCGGCGCTCGATTAAAGCTTGTTTTTCTAACGAAACTAATGTAATAACCATATAGCGTGATTTCTCAAAACCTAAGCACAAGTTTCTCAGTCTTTCCATCTACCATGACCGTACTCCAATGCAACTACAAATGCATAAAGAAGTGTGCGCCGAACTAAGCGTTCAATAAAGGAATCGTGAAACTAATTTGAGAATCAAATATAAGAATGGCATACCATCTATTACTCCTACTTTAAACTAAATTCTTTAACGGTTCTCGTGGTTTAAGATCGAAGACATTCATTTTTTTACCAGCGCCTGTGAGAGTTCTTATGATACCATTGTTATTACAGAATCATGGCTGGATGATTCGATTTCTAAATCTGAACTTGGGAAATGTGATCGTAAGTTTAACCTAATTGACCGTCAGAGGAGGAGAACACTGGAGGAGATGTTTTCATAGCATTTGGAGATAAATTTTTTTTTGAGGTTGTTGATTCTTCTACCCTCTTATCACTTACACCTGCGCTATTGATTTTGTGATTTGTAAATTTCGTGTTCAATCTAACGGTTTTGATATGGCTGCCGTCTATATTCCATCCCACACAAACCAACATTTAACCTTTAACCTTTCACTAGTTCTCAGCAATCCTTGTTTATGTTTAAAGCATTATTAAAATTCAATCAATATAATTCCGTAACTAATTGCGATGGTAGACAGCTTGACTTGATCATCTCTAATGTTCACTTCGATATTACTGTCACTATGGACAAATTTCCGCTTGTACCAGTTGATCGTTATCATCCTCCGTTAGCTGCTAATGTTTCACTTCCTTCATCTACTTCAAAATCTTCTTGTTTTTCTTCAAATGTCAATATCACATACAATTTCCGAAAAGCTAACTTTATGCAACTCCTACGCGAGGTTGCGTCTGCGAATTCGACTTTTTTAAGTGATGTGCATGATGTTGACCTCGCTGTCGAATTGTTTTATAATACACTCTATACTGTGTTTGATTCTAGTGTGCTAAAATATGCTTCAAAAAATGCTTAATCCCGTTATCCACCTTGGTTCACTAGTAGTGAGTCTATAATAGAGAGAGACTGTAATACTCTGTAGACGAATAAGTCTATAATACTTCTTTAATCTGAAATTAAAGAAGTTTATAGACGTCGATGAAAATTTACTAAAAACGTATACTATCCGAATCATTTTAAACAACTTTGGAAAATTTTCTTCTTGATCATGTAGAAACAACGGTCGTTAATGATCTTTTTTAAATTTCTTCAAAGAAAGTAAGGTTCAACTAAAATTCCAAAAGCAGTAGTTTATAATGATTCGGACCTGTAATCTCCCCAGGATATTGTCAGCGTCTTCGCTCATAAATTCAGTTCCTCTTACCTTCCTTGTGCTATAATTGACCATGAGGACATATGTTCCTCTTACACTACTTGTTGTTTCCAGAACAGACCTCATCAACATTATGTCTTCATTTCCTCATACAGGCCTCGTGCCTGCCACATTCTTGCTGAACCATTGTGAATTATAATTAACTGCTCCATTCCAACCTATACTTGCCCCTCTTTTTGGAAGCGAGCCAGAGTAGTCCCAGTTTTTAAGAGAGAAGAACATAGTGGATAATAATAATAAAATAAATAATAATAGATTATTATTATTATTAGTATTATTATTTGGTGACCGTGATAGTGACATTAATCTGACACGCTAAACTTACGCCAAATACACGCCACATTTTTCAACGGTTTTAAACGCGAGTATAAGCGTTTCGTTGCGATTAAACCATAACTAGTTGTGCCGTGTTTCGCATGCGATATGAGTCTTGCTGCTGGTCAGCGTTTAGGACAAGCAATTAGTGGTAGCTTTTTCCCTATTCAGAAAGATAACGCCCGAATTAGAAAGGAGGAGCTGGAGCTAAACAACTGCCGTAATATTATCGAGATGATGAAAAGGCGATGGAGCGTCAACGAAACATCAGCGCTGACGTTAAGAGGGGAGTTATACTCTTGGGAGAATCTATTGACGTCCTAACCAATTTATGTAATTTAGGGAAATCGGCGGAGAAACGTCTCATCCATCAAGAGACGCAAAAAAAGCCGAATTTCTGTTCCGTCCCACAGACCACTGCCGAAACACGAGTCCCTACTCCCGCCGTAGAATGGACGGAAGCCTTGAAGGCGAAACGCCGGAAGAAAGTAGGAAACAAAAAGCACCAGAGAAGAAAGGAAATACCGATGTGAAGAAGAAGGAAGTTCGGAACGTGGAAGAGTGTCAGAAAACGGAAGACCTAAAGCACAGGAAAATTCCGGAAAAGCCAAGAAAGAAGATAGGCTGCCCAGATTCCGCTCTGAAGCCTTGCTTATTAAGCCAGCGGAAGGTATGACATATGCAGAGGTGTTAGGTAAAATTAGAGGAAGTGTAAAACCAGAAGAGACCGAGACCGAGATCAAAACCGTCCGCCAGACTAGATCAACATAGAATTCGAAGAACGGAGCAGGTTTCGGGGGAAAGGTTAACAAGGCCCTTGGCGAAACGGGTACCGTTTGCAACTTGGATCCAAGGGTGACGCTGGAGATGTTCGATCTGGGCGGCTGTACCACAGTGCCGGAGGTACAAGAAGGCATCAGAACGCATTTAGGTGTCCCCAACGCGGAGATCAAGGTAACCCTGAGTAAAACAAACAACCGGGGCCTAAAGCTAGCGATCATCAAAGTAAGCAACTGGTTAGCGAAGGAGTTGTTAAAGGCGACTCGAATAACGGTTGGATGGGTCTGCAGCAGAGTTCGCAAGAGAGCAGAGGTCCAACAGTGCTATAGGTGCCTGGGCTGAGGGAGTCCAACATAACATGCGTAAATGCATTTCAATCAAAAAAAAATAGTATTATTATTATTGGTATTATTATTATTATTAGTAGTATTATTATTATTAGTATTATTATTATTAGTATTATTATTATTAGTATTATTATTATTAGTATTATTATTATTAGTATTATTATTATTAGTATTATTATTATTAGTATTATTATTATTAGTATTATTATTATTAGTATTATTATTATTAGTATTATTATTATTAGTATTATTATTATTAGTATTATTATTATTAGTATTATTATTATTAGTATTATTATTATTAGTATTATTATTATTAGTATTATTATTATTACTATTGAAAGACAACGGTTCAGGAAGATTCATTTCTTTTGGTTTTAAGAGCATAACGTTGGTTTTACTGTGTTACTTTATTTTTGCGCTTTTTAATTTTTACCGCAACCAAACAGTGATCGGGAAATGTTTCTGTTTCTTTGTTAACCATCACGTCGCTTGCTTTTCTCATTAAACTCTGACCTATTACGCTTCTTCTTTAGTAAGCTTTATTGAGTAAAGGAACAGATTTCTTTATGATGTAAATACGTGCTCATCGCTACTAGGTTGGTCAAGAGGTTATATTCCATTAATTTTATACAAGTATTATTTATCTTATCATCTCAGAATTCATATGACCAGCAACAGTATCTAGTACCATTCAATTTCTTAATACGTAACCATTTGGTACCCCCCATGATAATTTTGTTGTACCACGTCTTTATTTGTTCAAATTCAATTGAGGACATTGCTATTGTTTGGATAAGCATGTAATTTTTTTTTTAGTTTTCCTGCCGCTCTCACTTATATTGGATATTGATCGCTACTAATATACATTTATATTTGATGATACGCTATAGAGCCCAACGCAGTTGTTGCCAAACTTCGGTCTCAATAACGTGATGTTAAGTCTATTCGTATAATAATAATCAGGCCGCCCTCTATACGGTCGTTTCCGGAATTGTTTTGTCCGTTTAGTAGCCTGTGCAACCCCGGTAAAATTTGTAGCTTTACGGTCCACTGATTTTGCTTCTGCTTAAGGCTAAAATACGCCTCGATACGTCGGGCTCGAACTCAACACGTCCCATAAGAAAGGGTTCGTGTTGACTGCTGGTTTCCCCGAGAGTCGACAAAACACGAGTCTTTCTAGTCGCTGCAAAACAGGTGATTTCAGTAGCTTTTGTCCTCTCTACTCATCAGTAACTGTTTATATGCCTATCTTTCACTTGTATGTTATTTTTGTTTCAATTTTCTTGGCATTATTAATTAATTAGCATCCCAGTGGCTTCTTTTACATTCATTTTAGCCCTCGTTAATAATGAAATATTTATAGCAATAATAAAAGGTTAAATAAAAGATTACGACGTCACGTATCTGCCTTATTTTTTCTGTAATTTTAGTTCTACGGCAAACGGTTACCGATATATGGTTGATTGTTATCCTTAATGCATTACGGCATATACAAAATTAAAAAATTGTATCACGCTACTTGAGGGAGCGTAGTATGGCGCAGAATGTACATGAAAGTCTTAATAAACGCGGTCCCGCAAATATAAGGGGGACTATGGTTTTTTTCTAACGTTTGTGCATTTTTCACTCATCTCCTATTATCGTAAAGTTCTGTAATAGCAGTAAATTTTCACTATGTCTGTTTACTTTTACATTAACTAGCCGAGATGCATTTTATATGTGGTAGTGCTAATGCGAATGCCAGAGAAGCGCATGCTATTATGGAATCCAGACATCAGGTAGTTTTTTCAGTGGACATTGGAATGGGCACTATGGCTGACAGGTTACTCGGTTCAGTGGTTTCACCAATGTAATTAACAGGCCCCAACTGGCACAGAAGTTTGGCGCTACGTTGGTACCCGATCGTAGATATTTTAGCTCAACGTAACAGCGATGTCGACATTACATGTATGAACGGTTTAAACTTTTGGTCGAACATTGGCTTGCAACGTTCTCGTCTTTGGACCAACCATTTGCTTTGGTGTGCACCTTTAAGTGCAAATTCTCTAAAAATTCGCTCACTGTTGTCTATCAAACGTAACGTCACATGTTTACACTTAAGTGTTTACTACTAAGTATAGCTTGATTACCATTTCTGAGTTATCAACCAACATTAACCGATTTTGCTGACCTAAAACCAATCGATACCCAACGTTAGAGAAGTACTACTGGTATTGTACATCTAACACTCAACCGACCGTATCCAACCGTCAGGTATCTTATGCCGACTGTACTGCGGTAGGCCATCTATTACAAAACAATGTCCCTTCTAAGGTAAAACACATAATGGGTGATGTTTAGGCGACGTTTCTTTAAACGAAGAGGATCAAATGTAATGCCAGCACACTTACATGGAGCTTTTAGACAAAAATGAGTAAAAAGAAATGGGACTATATCATGCGGGCAGGATTCTATGATTTTTTGAAAATTTTAGTGCACGCTACTCCTGTAAACGATTTCGAAGGGGATGTGACGAGTGGATCAAGCCTGCCAACATAAAGACTTAAGGTAGAGATGGCATGCTCGCTGTTGTCTTTTATTGTTTCTTCATAAATTGCATTGTTTACCAGATGTGTAAAAGCAAAATGTTCCGTATCTCCGAAAGTCATTTGCGGACCCATATTCATTACAATAATTAATAGCTATCTACTATTCATCTATTTCCAGCGAATTTCACTTCAATCCGCGAACATTTACTTTGTAAAAATTAATTTTTTCCTTGCATAACTGTTGCACTCGGTTATCTTTTAATTAAAAAGGTATCAAAAGGATTCGTTTCTACAGAGACTGTGATGTAGCTAGAAGCGCGTCCATCCGGCAAACGGAAGTCAGGTTTAAATTTTACCAAAGTTGTAAGGTTTTGTCATTAAACTTCATTATGTCGTTAAAATCAAGAAAAATTAACGATTTTTCAGTATTTGCCGATGGAAGGTGATACACCAATTAATTATTTGGCACAGAAGGAATCAAACACATCGGAGGTCTGAGTATTAGAAAAATTCATTCCTACTCTGTGGCATACGTGATTTATAGTGCGCCCGTCCGACAGACCGGAGTGGTAGATTTAAATCATGTTGGTATTTTGAAATATTCTTTTGTTAATTAAATTTAATTACGTTACTAAAACGAAAAAAAATATTTTTTTGTTACGTGATAGAAGAACGTTAAAATAATACATTTATTAATCAGTCAACACAAAAAAAATATACCGTAATGATACAGACTGTTCTATTTCAAATAACAAAGTAGAGGCATGGTTTTCTACTTGTCGATCACGTTGTAGATGTGGAAATATTGTTGGAAGATTGGACACTTTATGGTGTCTGTTACATTATCTGAAAATGTTAGTATCTTACCATTTACATTTCTACAATTCCAGAAGGTTTAGGCAACCCGTATAAATTACGAAACTAAACATTCTTTTCTCTAAGCTCAGTCAATGAAAAAAAATGTCTTTGCTAGCACTCTTAGCAATACCGTCTCGACCAACCAAATAAATCGAAAGTTAAATGGTATATCATGGGCCTACAACGAGCCACCTTTGGGAAATTATTTCTTCTCTATAAACTTTAATTTAAAACCAATATCAGCTATATAAATCAGTTTTGAGGTTACTCAAAAAAACTCAAAGATTCTTAAAAGAATCTTTGAGTTTTTTCTGTTCTGATTATGAAGTTCTGATTACAAAGTTGGATTAGCCTTATTTCTATTTATTTGTAAATTTCTTTTAATACATTAGAACTGAGAGTTTGTATAACGCTTTCTTTACGTGAACCCAATTACCAATCCAAAACCTTCCGTATTAACCTCAATGAGAAAGTATTAGCTTTATACAAAGTTATAGTTCAAAGTGGTTATATGTTGCGTTTTAGAATAATTTTCACTATATGTATTGGAGTAGTGTGAAAAGTTTCCAACTTAATGCAAAAACAAATACTTTTTTGTCAAATTCAGTTTTATTTTTCAACATGGTCTCTCTATAAGTTCATACACTTTTTCTAACAATGCCCCAAACTCATTAATTCGTTCAAATTATAGTTAGCATATTGTTCAGTAAAATAATCTTTTATATTCGATGAAAATCTCTGTCCTTAATGTGAAACTTGGTGGGTGCGTGGTCTATCAATTCGAACTCCAATTCCTGAACTTTGCCAACTACGCTAGCCTTTTCACGGCGATCATTGTATATGTTGTTCTAGTGAAACAAAATTTTATTTTTCTTCAAATGCAGTTGCTTTTCCGCAATTTCTGTCTTCAATATGTCAAGTAATGGGACGTAGTATAACCCCGTTATTGCTTCTTTGTTACAAAATGGTCGATTAACAAAACTCAATGATTATCCCAAGAAACCATTGTTATTACTTTCCCGACACTTCACAATCCAGTGTCTTGGCTTCAGGAGTATACCAGTTCATCCAAGTTTCATCTACAGTTGTCAGTCTGTGTCAAAACTCAAATTTATTTCGCTTAAACTGCTTGAGGGTCTAGGAAGTGTCCATTTGAATGCGTCTTTGGTCCTCAGTGTTCAAGCGCATTGTCCAATCCACGGTTAGCTTTATCATTGCCAAATATTCAATCAATATGTCACAAACACGTTCTTGTGAGGTACCAATAGCCTCCTTCTAATTTTTAATTCCACGGTTGTATAGCGCTTTTTCGGTGGTGGCTGCAATGTTTGTCTGTCCGAATCGTCAATCAAGTTGGTACGATCAGGTTTGAATTCAGCTGCCTAAAATGTTACTATGGCAAATAATGGTTCAGAGTCCTAGTTAACAGCATCATCTCGGCTTTAATTCGTGCAGGCGTATTGCTTTTCATATACAAGGATTGAATAACGTCTCCATATAAGACTTTTTTAATTTTTACGGAAACACTAACACTGACTGACACAAATGATTATTAAATAACAACCGAACATCCAGTATGGCCGAAATTATCTTTCAACGAATGCACATTACTACCAATACTATCAACATACTACTAATATATCTCTGACTAGTCATGTTGAGGTTTGTATCATTTTACTTCTCTCATGTGTCGAATGCACATATTTCTTGAAAATTTCTGCTACTTTCCTTTCGCGCCATTAAGTTGACTATTCTGTTTTCTTATACCTACTAAAATAATTTAAACCATAATTATGTTTTTTCAAGATTAAACTATCGAAACGATACATATTGTATAAACGAAAATGTTCCCAGAAATTTTTTAACTTCCTTAGAAATTCGAAATGTTTTTCAACGAATTTAATTAAATCAAATTGCAAGATACCAACCGAATTATAACCAAAAGTATTTTATTTGACAATTTGATTTCACAACGTCTTCGTTTCCAAGCTAATAGGATAGCGAAATGGAATTCGTATATTAATATTATGAATGTGGATCCCATTCCCTGCGAGAGTTATTACCATTATTCGTTTTATTAAAAATGTTTTCGTTTTAACAATACTCACCTTAAGGGGGTGCGCACATTTTAGGGGTAGGGTATGTGTAATATTAACGCTCTAAATAAAAGCAGTAGCGTCACGTCAAATGCGTTCGTTTACTTCTGTTTAGTTAGTTGTAGTATATTATTGTGTTTGCTGGTAAATTAAAAAAATAAGGATGATCAAGTAAATATTTAATAATAATTGCCCGTTTGAAATCTTTTGTTACAAGTAAAGTAACTAGTGGACTGCATAGATTTTGGAAACTACGAAGGTTGTATGAAAAGTTTGAAGACTCAACACGAACATGGCGTCACGTATCGAAAATATTCAGGTAATATAATTGGGCATGCGTTCAAAGATCAGGATTTCATTCACGTTGGACGGTTATTTATTGTTTAACATCCGTTTGTCTCAATCAATATATTTCTGTAAAATGGAAAAAAATCTAATATACAACCGCCATTAAATAGTCAGCTTACACAAATTCTAGTTGCGATGGACGCGATATATGGGGTCGCAGCACCATTATTTGCCACAATGAAATGCTAGGCAGCTAAATTTAAATGCCGATGCCAATGAACACTTGGACAACAACCGAAAACTCAACAATTACCAATAATATTGGAAAAATTTATCAATTAGTGTTACGAATACAAAAATTTACCCAAGAAAGAAGATCCAGTTTAGAATCTAGAAGTAGAAAATTAACTAGATTTACATGCTGAATAAATTTGAAATAGAATGTGGGGAATTTGAATATCGCTTGATGTTTGTTTAGCCTTCCTCTAGGGTACCGTTTCCAGAAACCATAGAATATTCGATTAAATTCTTAAAACTTAATAAAGTTGATGATCTAAACATTGTAGAATATATAACTTCTCTTTGCATTAATCAGAATCGTTTTTAAGTAGAGGCCAAGTACTATTAATAACCCTGACCAACAAGGTTTTTACCCTAAGCTAGTAACTGATGAAATTGAACAGCATATATAAAGTTAAAATTATTCGAAAAGCGGCAACATTAGCTTAGCTCTAGTTACAGAGAAAATGCTTTTATAGTATGGCCGGTAATCTGGTCTACTGCAATAATTTTATAAACTTTCTGAAGCTTTTGGAATACATCATGATTCCAGTTCTTGGAGATTATTCATAGATTCATCAAAGACTAACCTAAAAGCAGTTTTGTTGCATAATAGAAACCATTATTCCGATAGGTCATGCTGTTTCTATGGAAGAAACTTACGAAAATCTGAAAATTTTATTAGAAAAGATAAAGTACAAAGGCTATTCCTGGAATATTTGTGCAGATTTTAAAGTAATTGCAATTATTTTGGGTATGCGATCTGGTTGCACAAAATACTGTTGCTTTTTATGTATTTGGGAAAAACATTACCGTAAGCAAGAGTGACCACTACGACAACAGTTTATACCAGGAGAAGACAATGTACAACATCAGCCTCTAGTAGAAAAAGAAAAGATCATAGTACCACCTCTCCGCGTGAAACTTGGGTTCATGAAAAACTTTGTAAAGGCACTGTATCTCGAAGGTGAAGGTTTTAAATACCTTCGTGAAAAGTTTTCAAAATTAACACAAAGGAAACTAAGAGAAGGTATTTTTATTGGACCTCAGATACGAGAAATAGTAAACGATGAAATCTTTGAAACCAAATTAACAGCGAAGGGGAAACAGCTTGGCTCTCCATGGTACAAGTTTTCAGGAATTTCTTGGGAAACAAAAAGCTGACAACTATAAAACTTTAGTAATGGATATGTTACAAGCATTTCACGCTGCTGTCTGTAATATGTCCCTTGAAGTGCACATTCTACATTTTCACTTGGATTTTTGTGCGGTAAATATGGGCGACGTTAGCGATGAACATGGTGAGCGCTTCCATCAAGACATAATGGGAATAGAAAAACGGTATCAGGGCAAATGGAATGCTGTTATGTTAGCAGATTATCGTTGGACGTTAAGAAGAGATGCTGTAGATATTGTTTATAAGACGGAGCAGTATCACTTCACTTTTCTAATTATAATAATTTGAAATATACATTAAATTATGATCTAATCTAAAAAGCTTTTTCATTGGAATATAAAAAAATTCGAGCTAACTTGACCTTTTACCTTTTATTAAAATAAATGTTTATATGTTTTCTATTGAAATTAGTGTAAATTATTTTATGGCAAAATCAAAAGTTGAAATCTGTTGGCCAGTGTAATTAAGGGGTATGGAAAATTAATTTGAAATGTGTATGAAAGGATCACCATATATTTTCCTAGAATTTGAGTTAGGCGATATATTCTTGACCTTTAATATTAGAAAAAGTATTATTCCGGCTTTCTTCGCAGCACTTAATTTAAAATTCGAATATATTAAAGTCGAATTCTAAAAAGAAATGAACAAATTGGCGCTTCTGGACAGGTTATAATCAGAAATAACAAAAGACTGAAAATAGACATCTGTAGAAAGGAAACTGAAATCTAAAAGTTCCCTTCCATAGCATATGAAAGGTTATTTTTAGAGTTAAGATATGAAGATATGTTTCAGTTCGCGTAATACACTCAAAGACTTTCTTGGCAATCCGGGAGGTGTCGAATATGAAGAAAACACCGAGAAGAAGAACAATGGATACCAGATACAATGACCATTTTAGGTACACCCGATACGGAAGCATAGAATTGTCAAGTGTAGTACAACACAAAAACGAAAACGGGCGTAATATTAAATTAGAAAGCTTGAAATTGATTGACGACACCTTTTTGTTTACATAAAAAGGAACCCGAATTTTATGAACAGAGTGAATGAACACATGTTTCACGTCTCGTGCTACAAGAAATCCTTTCATTTATTTTTACGAATTTTTTGCATATCTTAGTTTTAGAGCGTATAAGCGACAGTGAGTTTGTTCTCACATCATTCGGTTGTACGATTGATAACAGGGATCTAAGTATCCTCGAAATAGCAGAGTGCAGGGTGTACGATAGTTTAGTGTTGCTTGTCATACTAGCCCGCAATCCTTACTATCATTATTTATTCTTTTATACTGTTAACTAAATCTGATGGTATTGTTAATCAAAAGTAACGAGACAAAAAATACTGTATACATTCATTAGATCCTTGTTAAAAAGTCACGAATTTTTAATGAAGGTGAGCGTCTTTCGTGTTGCTGATCTATCCCAACTTTACTGCCAGAACATTTCCGATTCAACAAATGAAATCTCACGTACAAGTTTTATCATATGCCTACGATTCTAGATATTTTCACAATATTCATTCTGTAATGATCCGAAACTACATCCCATGTTTCATCGATTACTTCAAGTGTTACCATTTAGAAAGTTCTAGTCCTCTTCGGAGCTCATTTTGCAATGCTTAAATCTTGCATTGACTTCTAACGTTTGCCCCATACGTCGACTAAAATGTTTACTGTACCTATCGTTTTAAACACTATTTTATTGATTTTAACGATTTTTCATTTAGATGACCTGTAATACCTACATAACTAATAATTACATTTTACTCGCCCTAAACAAAGATTCATTGTTACTAACTACTACATATTTTCACCCTCTCCAACATTTTCAAGAAGGTGTATGGCAGCGTAAGTTCTGCGAACGTATATACATATACAGATGTCGTGGTAAACTTGTACCGTCGAGCCCTCGTAAATCCAGTCAACAACGTGAACTATTAAAGTAGATGACAGTGAAGATATAAAGCGTTCATGAACATATCAATTATCTAATGGGTCGTTTTGTGGTCGTGATCCGACGGGGGACAGTTGAATGTAGAACAAAACGGCTTCAACGACGCTCGGAGCCATCGGCTAATCTGTGCTTTTGTTGTTAGATCGGGGAGCTTATTGTTAGTGGCTGCAGCCGGCATATCTCACACCGTACATATTACGTTAACTGTATGACATCTCATTATAATAAGTCCTTCTTTGTTTTTTTAGTAAATTTAAGTTAATCGTTAAAGAGTTTCATTGACAGGACGTATTTTTTTGGTAATATATGGCCTCAGATGTATATATTATATTAATCTAAATATACAAGTTAATTGCTTTTAAGTGAGCCTAATGAATTTAACTAACCAAAGCAGCTTACTTCAAGTAATACTGCAAAAATTAATGAAATAGCAATATGAAAATGAGTATTTTATACTTTTCTTTTGTATTATTGCAGCATATATGCTATTATCAGTAGTAAAAAATTATTCAAATATCAGTGGCGGTGCGTGAACTTTTGACAAGCGAGGCGGAGAATATAAAAAATATATTTGAAAAAAAAAAAAATAAGAATTGTTCACAGATTACTAAAAGAACGCCCATTACACTGATAGGCAACGTAGTGTGTTTGAATGCCGTCCAACCTGAACTTGTTTAAATCTGCAGGATTGGATATAAATTCTGTAATTAAACACATATATAAATAAAGTAACTATCTGACACCAACTTTCGTCGATTTATTTTATTTTGTCACACAATAAATCGGAATGTCTAAATTCATTTGAAATTTTTATCCTGCAAATAGCAAGCAAGCATTGTTTGGCCTTAAATGATATTAAAACATTCTTTAATATTACTGAATATAAAACACATTCTTTACGCTACTAGAAATTTTCTAATTGCCCTGCATATGATAAAGAGATAGTTTGAAAATAGGGAAGGTCGCATAAAGTAAGTTATAATTCGAGAACATTCTACCAAACACTGACATAATGACGTGAAAGGAAAATTTATATTTATAGACATTATTTCATGCAGCGTTTGTTTTTGAATTTAGCGCTTACTTGTATAAACAATCGAAATTTTGTTCAGAAACCGCGAACATAACCTAGAATTAGCACTTTTTAAACGGATTTTTAAATACTTTCCTTTTAGGCAACTGGGCGCAATTAGAAATGCACCACCCCTAAATTGTCGGAGTATTTCGTTAAAATTTGTGCACTATGTTTTAGGCAATCCTGTGGGATGCCCCTTCGAACGTTACCGAATTACTGAGCTACATGAAAACTGTTAATTTCTGAAAAATTGCGTATAGACTTAGTAACAATCATTTGATCTTATTACGGTGTTGTTGTGAAGCATCTAGAGGAGGTTCAGGCGCACCCAGAAGGACCACCCGCGAGATTTTTATTTGAAGCGCACGGGTTTCAAATGGCAAGATTTCTAACGCAATAGTGGTCGTAGATAGGTCGTAGAACATCATTACAGGCAGTTTATGAACGAATAGTACGTATGAGTTTCCGTAATTACCAGCTTTTACTGCGATTATCTCTAACACCATAGGTAAATTAGGAATCTGCAAAATTTCATGCAAACATTGTGTCCAAATATACATTGCGCTAACAAAAAATCAAACAGATGAAGAGCGTTTGGATCGTCTCTAATTCAGGATTTATAAATCTATAACTGCCACTAAAAATGAAAAATATTCATAATTCTGATTGTTTCATGATACAATAACATAAAATTCGTCATCTTAATGTAAAAGTAACTATAAAAAGCATAAAATTAGTAATATAGACCCTACTTTATAGGTAGGATCTATAAGAGGAGCTGCCTTGGGTATCGCTGATATTTGCATATTTTATGGCTGTACTTAAGTGAATTAATTTTCAAATTAAATATATCCATATTTCAGTATCATTGTTTATGTGGAGGTAAACCAAATATATTACCAAAATATGTCTTTGATGAGTTAAGGAGTATCTTTCAGACAATTTTAATATTGTAGTAACTGGAAGTAAGTAAGGAATTATTTCACCATAGCGGCAAGACACATTCATCTCGAGCAGGTATTGAATTTTGAAGCTGTTCTACCTACCTTACAGGTAGCGCCTTGCAACCAACTTGGTATCATTTTATAATTTATATTACCTAATTCTAGAGGTTGTAAAATTTACCTTTAAAGAATTTATACTTCCGGGTTAAATGTATGAAATGCTTCTAATTATGAAGACAGACCTCTCAAATGTTTGCTGCGAACAGGAAGGAGGCCAATATTAAATTTGCAAGATGTCAATAGAACCAAAGAATATTGTAAGTTGAAACGCCTTCTGTATCTGTTGTTTCATCTATTGAGACTCCAAACTCTAATCTACGTCACCGTGGTCGTTTTGACCCTACAGTATCTAAACTCCGACCTGTAAAGATAACTTTACCTGAAGAAAACCATGTTTTTTTGATATTGCGAAATGCTAATAAACTGAGGAGTTCTTGTAGATTTTCTAATGTTTCAATATCCGTAGACAAACCCCCCAAACGACAGCAATTACATGAAAAGCTGAAATGTCAGCTGAATGAGAAAATTACAAAAGGCGAGACCAACATTAAAATTAAGTACATTCGAGCAGTGCCAAAAATTGTAAAAGAAAGCAAAACACTAGACTCAAGCACACTGTTAGTTTTAACCAGAGGTTTTAACCCTAAAATGTCCGCTTTTTACAACGTTTCAAAAGCTGCAAATTACGACGTGTTATTAAGTTTAGAACCTTTTTCAGATGAGTACATTGTGTATTAATGCGATCGCGACTTACGAGCTCATGGGGTGTCTAAAGGTGCTGCTGTTCCGATTGCATTAAAAAATAGTTTTACTTGTACTTTAGTGAATTTGAGTAGTATTTGAAATTCTGTACAATTGTTTGATATGGTTGCTGTAGGAGTAAGATTTTTTTGGTGCATCAAATGTTTATTTATTTGTTATTTAAGTGCCATCAACTATTTCAGTTGATGATTATGCGTACTTTCTGTTCCTATTTGAAAGTAATGAATTTTGCACAGATATGTAATTACATGCATCATCCAGCGTTGTACATCCTTCCTAATTTGGTGTTCATGAAAGTACCCAGATTTAAGCAAAATGCAGGCACCAACAAATACAACTTCAAAAAGGCTAACTTTCCGTTAGTGTATGAAATGTTGTTAAATACTGATTGATCTACTGTTCATAGATCTACGACAGTTGATGCAGCTTGCAACTCTTTTTATGAATTTAGATAAGATTAACAGCTGGTATCAGAGCATTTTTTATGCAAAGTCGTGAATTTTAGCGAAGAGCGTTGTGCGTATAAAATGTATAGGTTTATAAATAGAAACTGTAGAAACTTCATAGACACTAACTGTCTTACTTTACATTTCATTGAATATGGCTCATTTGTGTTGTATCCTATCTATTCCATGAATTCTAATAATATAAAGAACGTTCAACGCCGATTCTTAAAGTTCTTAGTGCTTGTTAATGACGGTGTTTATCCTCTTGAGGATATGATCACCTTATATTGCTTACTAGATTTAACTTTGTTTCACTTGCTAGTAGGTAATATAACAAGTGTTTATTTCAGAATAATATCGACTATCCCTGGGTTTTTAAGTATATACATATACCGCGATAACCCACACAGAATTATCTTACGTTCTATCTTCCTTCTGGCAAAACGAATATTCTATTTAGTGACTGTGTGTAGCTGCTTCAATGTTGTGGGTTAGTTGCGTAAGATTTTCTATGATTCTCTATTACATCCCAAAATATTAAGAACTTTGTAATTAAAAATTAAACTGTTAAACTATTGTAAAAAGTGACAATACACTACACTTTAAAACATTGTTATTATATATAAAATTTTATCTTTGTGGAGCACACCCATAGATGCATGGCCTTCACGTTGGTGTTTTTTTTTTGTGGTATATGGGCGGAAATATAGACATCAATTATACTGTGAAGTGATATGATAACAGCAAAAGGAGCAACTGTGACTGAAAACAGCAAAAGCTATATGATTCTGTTGTATTTAAAATAATTTTGAAATTTTGTAGAACATGTTTATATGGTCTTAGTGAAGCGGTTGACTGCTCTTTAGTATTTATGTTATTGTTGATTTTATAAACGGTGAGGTTTTCAAGAAATAGTCTTTTGTAGTAGTTATTTTCGCGGAATAAAATTTTTACTTGCTCAAAATTAACTTTGTGTTTTAATTGATTGATATGGTTGGCTAAAGCACACATTTTGGGCTTTATTCCAATATTACCCTTTTGTTGAGTGCATCTCTCGCGCCATCTCTCGGTGGTTTGACCGATGTAATAACTTGAGCAGTCAATGCATTTCATCACATATATTGTGTGATTTTGTTGTTGAAGGGGTAAAGGTGTTTCTAATTTGGAAAAGAAAGATTGTTTGACATTTAACGCTGAAGTGAATGCAATTTTTTATATTGAAATTCGGACATAATGTTTTGATTTGTTGTGAAAGTTTAGCTATGCATAATAAAGATTTATATTACAAATTTGTTTGTTCGTTATTATAGATGGCTGTAGGCACCTGTAAATCCAAAATCTGATTTGTATAGTTGCTAGCGGTAGAAAAAAGCACCCTGTTTACCGGGTGTTGTAGATAATTATTCATCATTTTTGAGTGTCAGCAGTTCTGCATTGACATTCGTTCCGTGACTTACTCCCATAATCCGGTTCTTAAAAACAAGTACTAGGTTTATTTTGTACTTGGTAGGGCAATTCGATTCATAGTCTAACAACTTATTCGAGTTAGATGGCTTCCGGTAGCAAGACAGTCTAATTTTTTGGGTATGGTTACAAATGACAGTATCTAAAGAATTTTTTTTCGATGATAAATTTTAGATTAGGACTAAAGTTATTTAATAATTAAAGAGTCCAAACGATGTGCCCGAGCATTGGCGTTGCGTGGAGAGTTTACCAGAATAACAGTGCGCTTATTTAAAAATAAATATATTGAATCACTTTACAAAACGTTAAGAAAAAACATAAATAACTTACCTAACATGTTTACATTGTTGCAGAAATATCCGGATGTGCGCGATGAAGTAATTGCACCATCATCATATATGTTTCTGTATTAGTCTCGGAAAGGTTCGTACGTAGCGACGTAAATAAATGCTTATATGCTGAAAAGGATTGTTCGACGTTGAGAGATGTTATATTTGCATAGTTAAAGTGCTCTTTGTATCTGTACAACGTATCTTCAGTATTGGTAAAAAGTTGCCGTAATTTTGTAAAATCTACATTTTTATCTAATACACTATTAAATTTTTCACGAACACAAACACTTTTTTCATCATCAAGGATATGCAGCGCTAATTCTACGTGGTCAATAATTGCTAATGAGTCCGATAAGGACAGCGCACTGTTCTGTAACTTTTTTATTGCATCCACTATTGGAACGTAACTGTCGTAAATAATTTTTAAATTTGCTGCAACTTGAGGATTTTTAAATTGAACCTGACTGAGCCTTATTGCAGCCGCTTCTTTGCCGTCTAGTTGTAAAACTACTGATTTAATTTTTTCAAAATGTTTATAATAATAGAATGCTGCTTCTAACCACGTACCCCATCGTATAAGAATTGGTTGCGGCGGCTCGGGTATGTCAGGACACTGCGAATGAAATAGGCGAATACGTTTCGGAGATTTAAGAAAAACCGCTTTCGTCTGTCCTATTAGTTCATCCTCATCAGAATAACTTGTACGTATAATGTTTGTTACAAGGTGTAAAGCGTGAAGCAAACATGTGACGTGCAGCAGGTTTGGTTGAATCGTTTTGAGTAATTTTGCTGTGGAACACATAACCGCGGCAGCATCGGTAACTAACATTAACAATTGCTCCGGTAAAATTTCAAATTTGTGTAGTGTTTCTATTAATACACTACGTATCGCCGTGGCAATACAATCTTGCATTCGTTTACAGGCTAGTAAATAAGGGTCAGAAGATCCTTGTGGGGTCAGCGTCCTTACGACAATGGATAGGATGGACTGTTTTTTAATATCTGTAGTTTCGTCCATTGTCAACCAAAGGTATTTATTTTTCACCGTTTTTTTCGTAAAATTTACAATTCTTTCACGCACTGATGGTACGTAATTGTGTAGCGTATTTTTAGATGGTAATTTCCACGTAGGATTGTATTTATTCCAAAACTGGCGAAACATTGGGTGTTGGACTTTATGTATTGCTATATTGGTCGCAATTAGCATCATTGTTAAATCAACCACAAATTCATTGTATGATTTGCGTCTAATCTTTTTCAATTTATGTTTGTCACTATTTATATGTCTTTTACACTGACTCGCTTTCCAAGATAATAAAGTTGTTTCACAAACTAAACATTTCACTGCCTTACCGTCATATATTAAATCGGGAAACCGATGTATAAATTTATTTACTTCGGTAGCAGACAACCGATTTGACGCATTATTTTTACGACCTCGCAACATTTTCAACGTATACTTTAACACGTTAGAACGGCAACTAAATGCATCGTTTATTTTTACTACTTATGCGAGAGCGGAGTTTACCCCACTCTGCTCTCGCATCGACGCTACTGGTCGGGCACATCGTTTGGACTCTTTATTAATAATGTTGATGTGTTTCCTAGTTGATCCCGAGGATCGAGAACAAGCGAGATCATCAACATATCGCTACAGAAAACCGAAATTGTAAGCTACCTGGGCTGTTATCCTCTTAAATACTATGTTCATGACTAGAGCTCCCCAACTGCGTGGCGCACCATAGGCGTCGATAAGGAACATAAGTAAAGTACATAAAAACAAAAGAAATAAAGAATTTTAAAACGCTTACTTTTGTAATTAGCCGTATCCAATATAGTGGGTGTTAATGCACAAGGAAAATAGTATTAGTCAGCACACGAGGAGGTAGGCACATTAAAACTGTTACCGTAAGCGCAATCCGATTTCTCAAACATCTGAAGCATTAGGAATGTTTCCACAGTCGTTTCTTTCAAGGATGTTCGTCGTTCTGAAAAAATGTTTTTATATCTTGAAAATGAACGCTCGACGTCTAATGATGTAATACACGCGTAATTAAAATAATCTTTGAATTTAGTCACCGGATCAGTAGAGTTACCTTCCCAAACTTGTCTTAACCTGCTAAAATTTGTATCTTTCTTCATAACACTTTCAAAATTTCTTGTAACGATATCATTTTTTTTTGTTATTTATACAGTATAGGAGTGTATTAACGTCATCTAATATTTGTACTGACTCCGTCAGGGACAGTGCACTATTTTGTAATTTATTTATTGCCTAAGTACTTCTCTATAATTGTTGTAAACGGTTTGTAAATTTGCTTCAACGGAAATATCTTGGAATTTATCCTGGCTTTCCTTAATAGCCGCAGATTCGTTGGGATTGAATTGTAAGACGACTGATTTTATTTGCCGGAAGTATTTAAAATAATAAAACGCTGCCTTCAACCATGTCCCCCAACGCGTAAGAATCGGCTCTGGTGATTCGGGAACACCGGGACACTGTTTATGAAATTCACTGGTACGTTTGGGAGATTTGAGAAACACTCGTTTCGTATTTGTTATTAATGCATTTACCTCAGGGAAATTTGCACGAATAGTTTCAGCCGCAATATGCAGAGCATGAAGTTTACAAGTAATATGTAACATCATCCCATAATGTTCTTGAAGAGAACGACCTACACAACGCATTGTCGCGGCACCATCGGTCATGAAAATTAATACTTGAGTAGGGGCAATTTCAAATGTTTGTAAAGTGTATCAACGACTACGCTCTCGATAGCGTCGGCAGTACACGATTTTAGTCTTTTACTAGCTAATAAAATTCCCTTTGTAGGTTGACGAGGTTCCAGTATACGTACAATCACATTCAAAATAGAATGTTTTTTACGGTCTGTCGTTTCGTCAATACATAACCACAGTGGTTTATTTTTTATTGCAGATCTGATCCTGTTTTCAATTTCGGTACGTACACTTGGCACACATCTCCTTAAGCTTGTTTCCGACGGTAACTCAAAATCTGGATTATATTTATTCCAAAATTCACGGAATGGTTTCTTCCTGAGTAAGGAAAACGGTAAATTACACGCAGTCAGCATATAAAATAAATCAATTATAAATTGAGTTGCCTCAGTCAGTGATACACGCAGTTTTTTATTTTTGTGTTGCTGACTATTTACATATCTTCTACAGCCATATTTATCATTGCACATCAGAGGTATATTACAAATTTTACATATAATCTTACTTCCATTATATATTAAGTCAGGAAATTCTCCACAGAACTTTTTCACTTTGTCGGCCTGTGGGCGTTTCTTACTACGCGCGTCCGCCATACCGTCACAACCCGATCGCATACGGTAATAAACTACCGAAATGCGATGCAAGTTATTTGCTTATATATTACATTACATATCCCCCCGGCCACGCCCGGCGGTACGCCTTCTGACTTGCCACGCACATTGGGGAGCTCTATTCATGACTAAAGAGTCCAAACGATGTGCCCGACCAGTAGCGTCGATGCGAGAGCAGAGTGGGGTAAACTCCGCTCTCGCATAAGTAGTAAAAATAAACGATGCATTTAGTTGCCGTTCTAACGTGTTAAAGTATACGTTGAAAATGTTGCGAGGTCGTAAAAATAATGCGTCAAATCGGTTGTCTGCTACCGAAGTAAATAAATTTATACATCGGTTTCCCGATTTAATATATGACGGTAAGGCAGTGAAATGTTTAGTTTGTGAAACAACTTTATTATCTTGGAAAGCGAGTCAGTGTCAAAGACATATAAATAGTGACAAACATAAATTGAAAAAGATTAGACGCAAATCATATAATGAATTTGTGGTTGATTTAACAATGATGCTAATTGGGACCAATATAGCAATACATAAAGTCCAACACCCAATGTTTCGCCAGTTTTGGAATAAATACAATCCTACGTGGAAATTACCATCTAAAAATACGCTACACAATTACGTACCATCAATGCGTGAAAGAATTGTAAATTTTACGAAAAAAACGGTGAAAAATAAATACCTTTGGTTGACAATGGACGAAACTGCAGATATTAAAAAACAGTCCATCCTATCCATTGTCGTAAGGACGCTGACCCCACAAGGATCTTCTGACCCTTATTTACTAGCCTGTAAACGAATGCAAGATTGTACTGCCACGGCGATACGTAGTGTATTAAAAGAAACACTACACAAATTTGAAATTTTACCGGAGCAACTGTTAATGTTAGTTACCGATGCTGCCGCGGTTATGTGTTCCACAGCAAAATTACTCAAAACGATTCATCCAAACCTGCTGCACGTCACATGTTTGCTTCACGCTTTACACCTTGTAACAAACATTATACGTACAAGTTATTCTGTTGAGGATGAACTAATAGGACAGACGAAAGCGGTTTTTCTTAAATCTCCGAAACGTATTCGCCTATTTCATTCGCAGTGTCCTGACATACCCGAGCCGCCGCAACCAATTCTTATACGATGGGGTACGTGGTTAGAAGCAGCATTCTATTATTATAAACATTTTGAAAAAATTAAATCAGTAGTTTTACAACTAGACGGCAAAGAAACGGCTGCAATAAGGCTCAGTCAGGTTCAATTTAAAAATCCTCAAGTTGCAGCAAATTTAAAAATTATTTACGACAGTTACGTTCCAATAGTGGATGCAATAAAAAAGTTACAGAACAGTGCGCTGTCCTTATCGGACTCATTAGCAATTATTGACCACGTAGAATTAGCGCTGCATATCCTTGATGATGAAAAAAGTGTTTGTGTTCGTGAAAAATTTAATAGTGTATTAGATAAAAATGTAGATTTTACAAAATTACGGCAACTTTTTACCAATACTGAAGATACGTTGTACAGATACAAAGAGCACTTTAACTATGCAAATATAACATCTCTCAACGTCAAACAATCCTTTTCAGCATATAAGCATTTATTTACGTCGCTACGTACGAACCTTTCCGAGACTAATACAGAAACATATATGATGGTGCAATTACTTCATCGCGCACATCCGGATATTTCTGCAACAATGTAAACATGTTAGGTAAGTTATTTATGTTTTTTCTTAACGTTTTGTAAAGTGATTCAATATATTTATTTTTAAATAAGCGCACTGTTATTCTGGTAAACTCTCCACGCAACGCCAATGCTCGGGCACATCGTTTGGACTCTTTATTCATGACAACATCGGCCACAATTGGAGATAGAGGACTGCCATATACCTGCAGGTAAAACTTGCTGTCATAAAGAAAGTAAACAGATTGAAATACCCATTTAAGCAATTCTATAAATTTGGTTTTAGGGATTGGCGTAATAGACTCGATCAAATCCCAATTCTGTTCCACAATGTCTATGAATAAATTGACCGGGATCAGCAAGATCATTCACCTTATCGACAAAGGAAAAAAAATCCTGAACTCTAAATTAATTGTATTTAGACACTTTTAAAATGTTAGCTAGAAACTTTGCTAAACATGCTGAGTGACTGTCGACATCGATGGCAATTGGTCTAAGGGTAATCCTTGTGTACCTTGGGAATCCCATATATGCGGGGCGCGGCCGAATTGTACTTTACAAGTTGTTTGTGAGTTTGCTCAGTAATGTAATAGTTATTTTTTAGATCCTTAATTAGTTTATTTGTTTTTCTTTCAGATGAATAGGTGGGATCAGTGTTGAGAACTTTGTAAATAGTGGAATCAGACAATAATTCTAACATTTTGATATTGTAATCTGTTTTGTACATACAAACGGTTACATTGCTTTTATCCGATATAGTAAAAAGTATATCTGGATTGTTTTTTATAAAACGGTATATTATATACAACGTAATATAATATGTAAACATAATATATAACGTATATTATGAAAAATTCTTATTTTTGATTTCTTTTATATATGCATATACATAAAAAAAGAAAAAAATCTTATTTTCAGTTTCTCAGGAAATTTCACCCTTGTTGATTTGCTCTTGTTTTCAAACCCTCAAAACACAAATTACTTTTTATTTAACTCGAACGGTTCTCGAGATAATATCATTTTATTGCTATAAAATATTCGAATTGGGTTGAAGTTTTATTTAATAAATTTAATAAATGGTAAAATGAAATAGAATACTCAAAAAGCTAAACTTTTTGAGTATTTTCTATTCAAACAATCCTCCTCTTTTTTTTGCACAGATTTCAGTGAGCTCTAAATTCATTGAAACTACGTCTTATTTCTAAGATTGGTAAGGACTGGACTTCATCTTGTATCCTATTTTTTAATTGCTAGTCTGTTATTTTTTAAATGTCTAGTGGCTCACTGTATACAATTCGTTTTAAACGACCCCACGATAAAACTCCATTATTGTGAAATCAGGGCTTCTCAGTGGCTATAAAATGTTACTATCTCTCTCTATCCAGTTATCATGGAACTCTGTATTGAGCCACTGGCGAACAGTGTCGGCATGGCATGGCACAGCAGGGCACCCGTCGTGCTGGAAAAAACATTTCCATTCCGTATTTTAACAGCAATTTATCCAGTTTATCAGCTAGAAAATTTTGCAACATTTCCAAATATGAATTACTGTTTAAATTTTGATAAATAAATATGGGCCAATAATGTCATAGTACAAAACCGCACACCACACATTAACTTTTTTAAAATATTGTCTGCAACAAGCAATCCTGAACTTTGGATTCGTCTCACTCCGGTACCGGCAATGTTGAGATGAAACGACTCCGTTAGTTGAAGAGGCTGATTAATTGTAGAACATAATGCGTTTATGAAAATTTGAATCTTTCAAAACTCTGTAGGCCATTTCCAAACAAAAATCCAGACGTTTGGCTTCATCGCCATCTTCCAAAGTTTGCCTAAATTGCGCTTTAAATGGTAAAATTTTGTTCTCCTTGAAGATTCTCTGTAAATGAGGTTTATTTGTCCCAGTTTGTATTATTCTGCTTCTTAAAGACAACCTTGGGGCTTCTCTTGCTGAATGAACGACAAAAAATGAAGCAGCATCGTCTTCATTGAGTAACTTCTTCGACTTCTTAATGTTTAAAACCGAACCTGTTTTAAGGAATTTAGTCACCAAGTTTTTTGCACCAGAATTTGAAATGGTAACCTGGGCATATATATCGATTTCCGTTTGTAATACATCACAGTTAGTGAAGAAAGTTTTTTTCGTTTTAAAATCAATTTATCCCCATTGACATCCCTTTGATGTTGACACCAATCAGCTTCCCTGCAAAACATTGGTGCTATCTCATTTCAACTTTGGTAATACGATTTACACGCCTTGTATGTATTATCTGTTATATTATCTACTTTTGTATAGCATTGTATATACCATTTATTTTTGTATAGCATTGTACACATAGGTGTGTAGGTAAGTTAGGTGAAGATATTGACAGGAGTGTGCAGACAAGTATTGACAGATAGTGCCTTTTATAACATTCATGTTTGAGGATATTATTTCCAGTACTGCTTCTGTAAGCTGCTTAAAATTAAACACACCTAGCTAGAAATTCAATGTAGCTATGTGCTATACTGTACAGTCTCTAATTATGTGTAATTATTTATATAGCACACACCCTATTTGTTACTTTCTTCATTATTGTTACTGTTTTGGTTTGTTTCATTCTATTCGTTTATTATTGTTTTCTCTAAAATTAAAGGTAGAACGCTAAATAATTACATTGTAATTACACGACAATATAGTCCTTTTCGGCAGCGCGTTTCCTTTACATTGTTATAGGTGTTTTTTCTGTATATCTTTCCAACGATTTCATTTTTTGCGCAAACGCATCACATTCTTTAATCAGAAAAAAAGTAGAAAAACTAAAGATGTACAAACCTATTTCATAATCAACTTAAAAGTTACAACAAAAGATAAATATGTTTATCAATAAAAAGTTGTTTTGTATCGTAATGTACAATTTATTTTTGAAAACAAGCAAGCATTGTTGATTAGTAATCAACTGTAATCAATGATTACAGTCCAAAATGAAATAAATATTTGTAACGCATGAAAATGTAAAAATATCTCAAAAACTAAGCTAGGGAATATTGAAAATGGTCGACATGAATCCAAAAGTGGAGTTTAATTTTTATTTGAAAGCCCAATTTTAGAAATGATACTTCGAAATGCATTTAACATGCTTATATATAAAAGTAGATAAAACAAATAGATATCAAGCTAGCCACATTCATAAGGGCACTAATTGGTTTACGCTGCTGACAGAATTTTATTTGAAATGTATCATTACAATTTTCAATCAATTTTTATACAGAATATACAGAAAACTGCACATGTAGTGAGATATGTGCGTAGTATCTGTAACATATTCACATAAAATGAGAACCGAAGCCCCCTACTAAAACGAAGTGCTTACAAACGAAAGGAAGCCAAACAACAACGAATACAGTTCTATGGTTGTTGCTCATTCAAGCAGTTAATGAGGATAACTGAAGTTAGGTCAATTCTTTAGAAATGCATTACCTCAACGAAAAATCGTACTCATTTCGTGTACACCAGGTGTTTGCCTTTCTGTCAAACTGATCTTTAATTCACATACCGAACCATAGGATTGTATTAATTTTGTCGAATAAAACTTTCTCGTTTACTATCGCTGTAATTTGGTTTAATTCAACACAATTTTAAGACAAAAACAACTAAGATACAAGTAACTTGTTTGATTTTATTTCATATTGTTTATAACTTTTATTTATGTAATCGTTTAGTTTATTAGAGTGTAATAACTGCAAACAAGGGCGTAGTAAACAAAGAATTGTTGTTCAATTCATTTGAATAATTAAATTATTCTACCAACAGGTTTGCAATTCAAAAAATTATTGTACTGTGAAGTATGTCCCAGGTTATGTTATTATTTGTTATAAATATTTTTGTTTTGATTTTATATTTGACCATTATATTCATAACTTAGTAATAATTCTGGCATCCTAAAGATTTGTATTATCAATTTTTTATTATTATTTTAAAGAATCTACGTTAATTACAATTTTTATAAAAAAAAAACAATATTGTACACATCCTTCATCGAGACGGGTTATTAAAATTTATAATGTCCCCTAAATCTAAATATGTATATATACATCTAGGAATAGTAAGGTGTCCTCATCTTCGATCTCTAAGGTCACGTTGATGTTTGCGTGTTGCCTGTTGGTATGTTGTAGGAGAGCTATGTATATATGAGAAAGGTGTCATCTACATATGTACCAGCATTTAGGTTTCATCGTGCTAGATTCGATTGCTTCTTGTTCGAACGCTTCCATAGAGATGTTGGCGGTAACAGATGACAGAGGAGATCCCATTGCAGCACCAACTGCTTGTTCAAAGAATTCTCCATTCTACACGAAATAGGTCTGGAATAGTAAGGCAGAGTTTCGCCAAAGGAAGAAGGCTAGAACTCCACCACGACCGTACGGGCCACTAAAGATACACAAACCTGGCAACCCTCTCAGACCGATCATCGCTACACGTGGTTCACCTACCTACAAGTCAAATATGTTGCAAAACAACGTGCACAATACTCTGGGAATACCAAAAGTTTTGTAAACAACTCCAAATATTTCATCGATATATTATAACAACACGAAATAACAAACAAGATTCATTGGTACCTTTCGACGTCGAATCACTCTTCACCAATGTACCAGTGAAAGAAACACCAGAGATCATCGGGCAACGATTAATGTGGTGTTGCAATGTGATTTCCTCTGTCACCTTTCATCGCCAACATCTTTATGAAAGCGTTCGAACGGGAAGCCACCAGACAGATATATAGAGACACTTTTATCATATGGCCGCATGAACCAACAATTTTAGAGGTATCCCTACAACATATCAACAGACAACGTGCAAACATCAACTTTACCATAGAGATGGAAGAAGTATATACCGTAAGAAAACTTACATGGACCAGTATCTGCATGCTACATCTTACCACCATCGACAACGGAAGGGATCCCTCATCAACACGTTGTTAAGAACAGTTGAGAAAATCAGCGACAAATATCACAGAGACAGTGGAATGCAATGCGTCAAAAACGCTCTGCGGATGAATGTTTCAGTAAGAAAGATATAAGAAACCTACAAGAGCAGAAAAAGGACGAAGACCGACAACCAGCAGGATACGCATATAGCAAGAGTAACCGACAGGCTGGAAAAGACTCTAGGAGAAAAGAACATCACTACACGATTCAACAGGGTGACTAAAATCGACTAGCTACTCCCTGCCTACAAGGATGTGTTACTGAAACTACAAGCAAAAGGCATATACGAACGGTAATGCCAATGTGGGGATAGCTACATCAGTCAAACAAATCGAAGTATTTAATGCAGTGTGAGAGAACATGAAAGACGCACGCCTTAGGCATATTGAAAAAAAAATGCAGAGCAGAACACCTATACCAACAAGGAAACCATAACCTACAGCGACGTTAAGGCATTATGCAGGACCAGACGCAACTATGCGAGGATAATACGTGAATCGATAGAGAAATAATGAAAAATACCAACAAGTTGGAAAATAAAGTAGACCAATATGGTAAACAATCGTTTAAGCTGACCTTCAGACGTGTATTTATAGAACTACTTAAAAGTGGTGCATTTTTTAATTCCAGCCAGTGTATGTAAGAAAAGAAAAGCAGCTGACTTCCTAGTTTTCAAAATAAGTAAGGTAACGTATTTTAGATGGTAGACAAACGACAACATTGACGTGTATGATGTATGTGAAGTAATAAAAATAGAATACGATATATACTTATTTAACAAACATAATTTTTCCATTTAGCTGTGCTATTTGCTGCTGAGTTACATTTGCATTGAAATGTGGGGAAACTAACAACTTTTCTCTTAAAGCTCTACAGTTGATAGTTTCCCCATATTGAAAGAACTGGAAGTAAATAACTCTAATAGCTGTCCACAAGATACACAGCGGAAACTTTTGATGTTATTGATGATGATGATATGTACTGTTTGAAAATCTTAATATATTTGATTCTAAGCCAATTTAACAACGTCTCCGAGATCGTGACGTTTAACTTTGCCAGATCTATAACAGCCTGAATTATTATTAGAGCGCAACGTTCTCGCTTGCCTTCCAGTGGCGTCTAACCGCGAGAGGTTGGGGCATACAGATTTGCTTCGTTACATGTCGACATTTTCCGTTCTCTATGCTGTGTTCTAGGTGTAATACATATCGCAGTGTGTAGTTGATAAATAGAGATGATGAAGGCAGGTGGAATTATTTGTTTTTTGCAGCGGCTAGATAGACCCGTGTCTATTCGCCTCATGAAAATGGATTCGTGTTGCCCACTGGTGTCCCCGAGAGTCAACGAAACACGAGTCTGTTTAGTCTCTGCAAAAAAGTAATAATTCCATCCGCCTTTGTCCTCTCTATTGAGTGTTGGCGTTGAGCGGAAAGAATTAAATATTTTCAAATTGCGTAGAAATGCATCAATTTGTTTATAATGATAGCAAGGACTGTGGCGTAGTCTGGTAAATACCGGCAACTTCCGCGCTACACAAGCTTAATTTATTATATTATTACATAATATAATAAATTAAGTTTGATTTATTTTGTTATTATTAACTTCATTTATTTTGTTATTATATAATTAATTAAACTTATGTGGTGTGGAGGTTGCCGATACTTACGTACTGCTTATCAACTTGTCTGCTTGCTTGCTTGCTAACAGGGCAAACTCGTATTTATGGCAATTTTCAAACTTAATATGATAAATGATAAACTTTTGTTTAGCATAATAATTACGTTTATTATGTTGGAAACCGTACATGTGTAAGAAACGTGTAAATAACACAAATTAAAATGAAAACAGAAGGCGACCATATAAAGAATTCAATATGATTTAACGATGATGTTAAGTGCGTGCGATCTACCGTATGCAAATATTGGAAAACAGTATTTCGTCAGTTTTGGAAGACATTCAATCCAACGTGGGAACTACCAAGTTCGTAGACATTACGTAGGTGTTTGCTTTTAATGCGCGAGAGAATTGAAAATTATGTGAGAACTACAGTAGAAAATGAAGGGTTGTGACCAACTATAGATGACCCTATGGATATCAAAAGAAAATCTGTAAAAAAAATCTATTGTAGCACAGACAATGACCTTGAAAGGAGCGTCACATCCTTATCTGCTAGTCTGTAAAAGACAATAAAGATGTACTGCCGAAGCTATTCATAATGCATTAGTTAGAACACTAGGCAACTAGAAATTTCACCGAAGCAGGTATTAATGATGGTTACCGATGCTGCCGTGTTATGCTTCGCATAGGTAAATTATTCGAAACGATTCAACGTAATATATCTTCTTCATGTTTTACACCTTGTAACAGACACTATCCGAAAATGTTATCTCGATGAGGATCAACTAATAACACCGACGAAAGCGGTTTTTCTTAAATCACCAATACGTATTCGAACAGTGTCCATAACATACCGGAACCGCCGCAGCCAATTCTTACAGGATGGAGTACATAGTCAGAAGCAGCATTCTATTATTTTAAGCATTTTGAAAAGATCAAATTAGTGATTTTAATACATCTGGATGCTAAAGAAGCAGCTGCAATAAAACTAAGTCAGATGCTATTTCAAAAATTCTCAAGTTGCAGCAGATTAAAAACTATTAACGAAAATTACGTTCCAGTAACCGACGTAATAAAAAAAATTGTAAAACACTTCGTTGTTCGTGTAAAATTTCGAATTCGTGGAAAATTGTTAACCACGTGCAAATAGTGCTACATATTTTAGACGACGAAAAAAGTGTTTCAGTCAGAGCAAAATTTAATATTATATTACGTAAAAATGTCGATTTTTCTAGACAATAGTGTTGCAGTTGTTAATTTGTTATACAAATTCAAACGCCACTTTAAGTACGCGAACATTACATCGCTAGATGTAGAATGATTTTTTCTGCGTATAAGCAGATATATATACCGCAACGGACAGGTCTGAAAGAAACCACTAGAGAAACGTACGCTATGATACAGGTATTAAAAGTCTCACTTCCGGATTTCTTTTTGGCAATCTAAGGATATTCGGTAAGTTGTTTACAATATTAGGTTTGTGTATTTATAAATTCTCTTATTGTTTTTTGTTCTAAATACC
The DNA here is from genome assembly GCA_020654165.1 of Oryctes rhinoceros. NCBI lineage: Eukaryota > Metazoa > Arthropoda > Insecta > Coleoptera > Scarabaeidae > Oryctes > Oryctes rhinoceros. The sequence continues at coordinate 739,061 of JAIOKQ010000688.1, forward strand.
GCGTAGTTTTACTTAGGTTAACCCAGTGCAGTGGCGCTACTGCTAGGCAATCGACTTCATGCATTTTAGTTATTATCAATTCTAATCTCCCAGAGCCATCTCGTAAAATCATTTCCATGCAATGCGTTCACTTCCAATATCGTATTCATTTTGTTTGGAACGTATTCATGGAAATAGATTCAACGTAATTGAATAATTTCTTCATAATAATAATCGAAATTATAATAATCATTTTTTATTGATTCAACGCACATTTTTAGTCAAAGGCAAGTCAAAATACTAATCAGAATGACATGCAGTTATTCAATTACAAAACATTAACTGCAATTTTGGTTTGGGTCTAAAAATATGTTCTAGCAGTTCAGTGTACGCCGCATTAAGATTTGCATAATAAATTTGCTGATGAGCAACGTGTTATATATTGTACATACAAATTATCTGTTTAAATCACTGAGCCCTAATTATACAATTAACAAACTTTCTTTCATTTAATGTGTCAAGTTAACAGAATACACATAAGGTGTGTTTAGCTTGAGCGCTTATATCACATATAAGCTAGAAGTTTAATAGAATTTTCTAAGTAAGAAAGAAGCGCAGTTATATGTTTCTTCGTTACAGATACCTTAATTTTTATCACGGTCCAATAAACGCAGTATTAATTCTAACAGCAAGAATGGTAATGTAAACAATTTCTTAGCTATCTTATAGCATGCGAGCGTTTAAAGTAAACGAACGACTCTTAAACAACAACTAGTTAAAATTTTTAGAGGTACAGTAATTTTGATAGGGTTATATTCTTGAAGTATTTAAAGACCCAAGTTTTTAAATTTAAGGTTACGTGACAAATCGGTACAGCTGATCTGGTAGGCGAATATAAGTACGCAACATTTCTTCTTTCTTTCAAGTACGATTTCAGGAGACCAACCGTAGATGGAACAAACCTAGGAAGCTCAGCTTTACCAACAGCAACTCATGATTGGTCATGTCGAATTCCTTAGACGGATCTGTATGTATCATATCAACTTGACTACGTCTATTTAAAACTTCATTGATGAATTGCGAATGGTACCAAATTCGTAACCGCAGATCTTTCAAAGATGAAGCCATGTTGATTTGAGCCAATAAAAGAGCAAGTACTATTATAAATCGCGGTATACTAAAGCTTCTGATAAAGTTTTGTAAAATTGGATATGCCTGTAAATAGTTAAAATTTCACTGTTTTATGCATTGGAATGATTTTGGCTGTTTTGCAACGTTTAGAAAAAAACAAAAAACAGAAAGAAAAACAAAGATTAATAATGATTTTAAGAAGAAATGCGAAAACAAATTTGCAGTCGCGAATCAAAAAACTTATTAACATGTTATCACCTGAGGTACATTTGTTAGAAAATGTAGCTATAAGTTAGTTCATCTTCATTGATCAGTAAAAATGAATAAGGAACGAATTGTAATCAGAAACAGTCCAAGGATTGCCATCATCTGCGTTGAAAACTCAAGAAAATACATTAGCGAAAGCATTTACAATATTATTATGATAGGAAAAATAATTCCTATGATCATAATCTAGCCTGCCCGGTATCCTTGTGGAACATCTTTTTGTATGAAGAAACTACTATAGAAAAGAAGGCGAAGTTTTTATAGAATTTTCAATATTAGTTATGTAACGAACATAGCTATCACTTATTTGCGTTTTGATTAGCTTTCTGATTCGCTCAAATTCATTATAATACGTTATATTCTTAATTTTTGGTTTTTAGCTTATGAATGATATGACGTAAACCACGGTGGATGGGAAGTATTTGAACGTAACATCTAGATCTGGAATAGCATACAAAGAGATATAAAAAGCAGTCAGCGCTTCATCAACATCAGTATAGATGAGAAGAAAAGACCAGTCACAGTTTAATGATGACTGCGTAGTCCATATACTCTATATACTATATATTTTAACTTAGCATATAACACATTTATAATGAGAGAGATGAAAATTCGTAATTGAATATGAGAATCAAGAGCGAAGTTTCAAGTAAAGTTTAAAATATTATTTTGGGGAAGATTAATTTTTAGAAAAATCGGTTGACCGCACCCAAAAGATAACTAACATCTTTATAAATATTTTCATAAACGACAATCACCTAATGAATATACATGAAACATACATTCCTAATCTGAATATTAAATGATGTTAAATGATCATTTTAAAACGTTTGCTTTTTTGTTGGTAACCATCCACTCTTTGGATGTCATACAAAGTCGAAAGATTACCAGCTTATTCCGAACACATTATTCTACACTATAACGTCTTTAACGAACCTGCGCTCGAAAGCATCCAGAAGTTCCATCCCGGATGTAGGCATGGTCTTCATACTACGCCCCATTCGCATTACGCAAAAAGACATACGCTTATTCACAACTGGCATTCGAAACAGAGATGGAGGGTTGCTGGCATTGTTCTTTTCAATGTTCAACGGTTCTAGGCGTGCTACACCTGATTTCCAGTGATCCTTGTACACTTTTATAATGTAATGTCTTTCTTAACATGTGAACTTTATCATCTGGTATTTGATATATTTGTCGATGGAGTAAAGAAGCACTTTCTTATAATAGTATGGAGGCAGGTAAGCTTTTTGTAGGCATATGAATGATGATACGATGGATGAATGCACTGTAACGATAATATGTCTTGTGATTCTTAATTTCTTTCCTTAGAATAAATAATTGTAAGGTTCGGTGTTGTAGCAGTTATTTAAACTAGATTTCATTCTTTAGTTTCTTATTATACAAGAAGACAACATTTAATGATAAAGGGAACCACACAATATAAAATATGAACCATTATTTGAATTTATAAAAACAATGTAATAATCCAGAGCTGTAAAATATCGAAACAACATTTAATCGTCTTACATTATACCAACTGCTTGGGTTCTACCATGATCTTCTGTTAGACTTCATCATTTTTAGAATAAGAAAATATAGCAAGAAAATATTTGAAAATAGAATGGATTTCAAGTGCCACAATAGCAATCAATACCTACCTCTATGAACAACATATTTTCGGTTATTCTTAGAAAACAACTTCCAATTCTTTAACATTGTTTCATAAACTTATTATTATGAGATGTGACAGCAAATTAATGATTGGCGTGACTCAATGAAGAATGATAGGTGATGTCAAGGTATTGTAGTGCATTACGAAAGATGGAACAGAGAAATTTAAAGCAACGGCGCGCCATCAAATTTTGTAATGAGCTTGGTGAATCCGTGCAAAAAGTTGCAAAAAAACCTGCGGAGCGCACTCTTTTTTGGTGACACAAAGGATTTTTGTAGAACCAAGGAGCAGTGGACATTCGTTGGTTTTTTGACAGTAGAGAGATCGTTTAGAAAGAATTTGTATCTCCAGGAAAAAGGATCATTCGTGTCGGAGCAGATATAGGAGGATAGAGATACTTGGAGGTTCCACCACAACAATACCCTCTTCGCACGCCGGTCTCCTTCATCCAGTTTTTTACAAGAAAAAGGAACGTCGAGGTTCCCAAATCCCCTGTTCGCCTGATCTCAGTCCATGTAACTTTCTTGTTTTCCAAGATCAAAAACCATTTGAACGGACGTTATGTTGATAACCTCGGAACTGCAGGCAATTCAAATGATAACTGAGGTATAAAAGTAAGATAAAACTGTTACAAAAAATTTATTCCATATCTTTTCTGCTATACCAGGTATAATTTAAATTTGTGTCATATATTCTTATAAAAACAAAAAAAAAATAGCTGTGGTTACAATTATTGCCCAAACGACACATTACTTTGTTTACAAGCGGAAATGCGCCTAGGAATTTATAACAAAAATTAATAGCTATCGGAAACAGCTTAAAATGATATAAAATGTGAAATAAAACGCAATGAACGAAAAAATAAATATATTGATATACACTCCGCCAAAAAAGTATCGCATAATTTAGTTTTGAATCATAAAAGTATCGCATAATCTTTGTTTGTAGCATAAAGTTGTAAATATACTTTAATGCGCTCTAAGATATAATTTCTATGATTGTTTAAATAAAATGCAGGCCAAATAAAAACAAGAACTCATACTTGAGATTTTTATTAAAACAAGAAATTATAATTTTAGAAAGAAAAATGTCATAACAGTAACTTTTAATACTGAGTGTTGTCACCTCTGGCTCTTATGACCGCTCGCATACGGTTTAGCAGAGATTCGATTAACCTCCGTATATAAACCTGATCCAAATTCTCCCACTCGTCACGGAGAGCATTTTCGAGTCCATGCAGGTCCGCTGGGGCAACATTTTGGGTTTGTATCCGTCTGTGAAGGAGGTCCCACACGTGCTCGATAGGGTTCTTGTCCGGACTTACCGCAGGTCAATCTAAAACTGGAATACCAACATCGTTAAGGTATTCCTGGACGATTATTGCAACATGCGGTCGTGCATTATCGTGCATTAACATGAATTCGTTTCCTATAATTGGCGCATATGGTACTACATGCTCTTCTAAAATGTTCGTTATATACCTGTGGGCAGTCAGTATACTTCTGTCTACTGGTACTAACTCTGTACGACCTGTTAAACAGATGCCTCCCCAAACCATAATAGAGCAACCAGCGAAATTAGGTCTAGGTCTGATATTACACTGCGAATAGCGCTCACCGTCTCGTCTGTACACTGAGATACGCCTATTTGAGGTGTAAAGACCAAATCTTGACTCATCTGTGAAGAGTATATTGGCCCAGTCATTAATGTTCCAATTTACATGTTCTCTGGTAAACCTTAAGCGAGCCACTCGGTGGTTCCTAGCGAGACGAGGGGCTGTTACAGCTACTCTAGCTCTTAATCCACTCTGTCGTAACCTATTCCGAATAGTTTGAGTACTCACACGAGTATTTCTGACTCTAGCCAAATCGTTCTGCAATTGTCTCGCAGTTACATGTCTTCGACGTAATGCTTGTAGTAGTAAATAGCGGTCATCTTGGCGAGTAGAACATCTTGGACGACATGGTACAGGTCTTCTACTGTAATTACCTGTTTTCCTATATCTGGCTACGGCTCTAGAAACACTTGACTGATTGATGTTCATCAAATTAGCAACGTATGCTTGAGATCGTCCACCTTCGATTAAAGCAACTATAGCAGCCACTTGTTCTGAAGTTAAATTGCTCATTTTAGTTTTAAAAGAGTTGGTACAGAACTCTGACTTCTTACTTTAAAATTTGTCCGTATAGGAAGACTTTCAATAAACAACTGAACAAACCTTACACATATGCATTTTTCTAAATGTGTTCTTTTAGAAAAAAAAAAGTAAAAAAGCTATGTTCCATGATTTTGTTAGTGTTTTTATAGTTCACATACACGAGGCAAACTTTTTGTGAACGTATAAAAATATCTTGGTTTATAAATGCCCTTTTTTAGTTTATGCGATAATTTTTTGGCGGAGTGTATTTATATATTGATATAAATATATTGCGTGCATCCTATCTCATATGGTGCAAGGACACATGTTAACTGAATTTTACACCTAACTACAGATATATTTATCCGAATATTTGAAATGTAGTACGGAATTGAATGCAATGCTATGCAAAATTAACTATTTTTGCAGTAAATCCTCAAGCAGAAATTCCTTTAAGAAAAAATTAAAAGGAATTTCTGTCTCACAATCTCATTCGCTGGAATAAACTGGGACGTAAACATTATATGTATGTATGTATGTATGTACTAAATCCACATTTTTTTAGAGTCGGGCCGAGGCTCTTGTACTATCCATACTTCTATTAAGTGGCTTTCATCTCGGCATCAAAAATGTGCCTGCAAAATAATGCGTTGCTCCAGAAGCAGATTATCAAACTAGCCCTAGCCGATCCCGGACTAGAGGTACTGAATAATGGATGGTGAAGGCACCAAAGGTCCTGCGATCAGCCTGGCCAGGCGGTTAACTAGCTTCAGAGCTTTCCCAGAGAGTTCGGGCGTATCCTCCCAACGATGGAATTTGTAAATCTTTTCTTGTGCACAAACCATGGCACGTGAAATAGCTGGCGGAATTTCTTATTATGAAATATCTCCAGGATTTTTAAACGATATTCGACGATAATTAACAGTGCTAATGTTTCATGCGTGATAATTGGTCTCAAGGTGACATTCTCTTGCCACGAAAGTCGAGCATGTTATTCGCTCGGTAAGTTTCTACTTACCTTGTGGAAACTGCTTCTCGACCTCTGTAACATGATGCATCCAAGTTTCTCTCTTATCCAGGACCAATCCCTTGACCAATGTACTCCAACGCAATCGAGCCCCGCCGATGAGGACATCGTGTAAAGCGACACACATATTAATACAAAGGCTACACTTTGTGAACCAGACGGTTAGTTATTCGATGGCTACTTGCATTCACCTGGTTAGTATTTGTTCGTTTTTGTACGTGCAATAAATAGCAGTGGCATCAACATGGATTGCTAGCTTAGTGCCTCGTGGTCATAATTGGGGAGGTGAAACAATTCAGCTTCTGGACAGGCTCCCTCATAGACTTATGTTTTTTGAAAATTTCACGACAAACAACCTGTTCGAGAGATAAATCTTGATGATCGTAATAAGCCCCACATGTTGTATGGTCTTGTAGAGCAGCCCCTCGGGACACATGGTATCGTTCTGCTAACATCTCCAAAAGGACAGCTTGCACCGTTTGTTTTCTGTTCATTGTGTTCCAGATTGCTTCCATGAGTCTTCCGTGAAGTTTTTGTTGATGGTCCCTCACGGAAGCCAAATTGTTCATCCTGATGTTGATCAACTCTAGTTGGAGTCGGATTAGTGTAATGACATCGGCGGTCTTTAACATACTATGTAAAAAGCTAATGGGACAGCAACTTTATATGTGAGATGCTTCCTTCGTGAGTTTTTTAACAACTATAACTTCTAAGTAGGAGGAGTAGAAATCAAAAAAAGTTCTTTCTCACAAAATTATGTTCTTTAAAAACAGTTTAGACGACCAATTTCGTGTTATGTAAAACATATCTTTAGTCCAAAATGTAAATACAGGTATTAAAGTTGTCAAAACACTTTTAACCCGATTATGTGTTTTATACACACATTTGAATTGTACTCCCACAGAGTCATCGTGTGATTATACTATAGCTTCTATCGTGCCTTCATACACTAGAAAAATCTCCGACGAGAATGATGGCGTTTGTTGTGCGCATCAGGATCTCGGTGGTATTGGTCTGTAGAATTGAAACGCAGCGCATTTCAATTCTACAGATATATATCTGATTCTACAGACAATATTTCATAAAGTCCTTGTATTCGCCAGTTGGTTCAAATGAGAGTAGATAAGTGAATAAAATAATGTAGAAAACATTTATATAACTACGTTTGCAACAAATATACTGGTGTGCACACTGATATATTCATTTTTAGTTCTTTAATACAACAGACATGAATCTTATGATGTGTAAAATTGACCATTTCTACGGTAAGTAAGGCTTAAAGAAATTCCTGTCCCATTACATTTCCATTCAGAGAAATGAATCGCGACGTAAACACATTCATTCATAGTACCTCGTGCTCTGTTGTGCTGATTCTATAAGGTCTTGTACAAAGCTATTATTGTCAACGATTTGTCATAATGTCAAACAGATCGCTCCGCTTACGGGCAATATGTGCATGTGCACTTATCCCTTCTATACCTGTGTGGTTACACCCTCTACTATATAACACTTCATATTATTCCATTATTCCTCGTATCCGGTCATATCTGAAGACGAATTGGAAATAATCTTAAAATGCATCTCTCTGAGGTATATATTTGCCCACGTAAATATTTATCTATGCATGTGTTAGGTATACACATTAGAAGCCTTTCTGTAAATTAAAAGCAAAAAAAGCGATCTGCTCTAAGTACTAGCCACTGTTTCAATTTTCTGGTTCTCCTTGTCTCTTACGTTATAGTGCTTTTTAACTCTGATTTTAATGGATTTTTAGATATAAACTCCAAAGGTGGGTAAAGCACTTTAATAACGTGGTTCAATGTAGTAATACATGAGAAACTTTTAGGGTTTCAAGCACTGTACTAAAATCACTTAAAAAAACTATTTAGTACCTACTTGATAACTGGAATATTTTGGTTAAGTACTTGAGATTGTAATGCTCTTTTAAGATGACTAAAGCACTTTAAAAGAAATTAAAGCATTTTTAATGTAAATGAAGAACTCTGAAAGTAGTTGCAGCACTTAAATAATTGAAGTGTTCGCAAAATAAGTAAAACCTTATATTTAGTATTCCAGTTACTTAAAAAAAATGCTTAAATATATTGAAAAATAAAATAGTTCTATTTGGAATTGATATTTATGTATTCGACCAATACAATAATTAATGTATCTATTCTCAAATAGGACAGAATGAAGGTGATAACTTCTAATGGAGAACTGCTGACTCCCTTTCGCATAAAAATCCCATCAACCACCTGGGAATTTATTGCCCGCATGAATCCGACACTTACTGGACTGGCTGGTTAGACTCTTCATTCCTCGTGCCCCCCATGTTAGAAAATTTCTCTTTTCAACCTCTGATAGTTGGTCGGATAATCGATACCGATCTCTCAGAACCTAGTTCATATCTTTCTCGCCGGGATCTAGGCTGCATAAGCCCACCGAAGTCCAAGCCATCAAGCACAAGCAACTATCAACCAGCGGCGGAAACGGAACTAACAGTAAGATACAATCGGCCAGCCCGTGACGTAAGACTACACAACGGGAGTGACCAGGCTAAAGCTTTATTCCAATCGTTTGTGTCGGAATGTTCTTTACCCAGAAAACCTGGGGTTAAGTCAAACGATAGCATCTAGCTCAGGGCCTTAGGGTCCAAACAAGGAGCTTCTGAGATCTAAATGTTCACACTCTACCAGCCAGGTTGCCTCTTTCCTATTACGTTGCAGAACTTTATAAATAAATACCATACAGATAACGCTTACCAAGGAATAATGTATGTATATATTCGACTGCAGGATCTACTTATTCTTTGCAAATCGAAAATGAAATTTAAAATTCTATTTCATTCTATAAAATTTTAAATCTTTCTTAAAAAATACAAATTCCTGTCGCCATCCCTAACCGATAACTATCTTTTTGAATAAAATACTTTCTGCATTCCTGTTGCATGGCAACTTTGATGTAATATGGACCAGAGCAAAAAGTCCCACAACAATATCCAAATGTTTAAAATTTTAAAAAGTAATTTTGACAATTCTTATTAAAAAACTTTTCTTTATTCCTATCAATTATTTCCAAATTTGTATCCACGGTTTATTATTTCAATTCAACCAAGTAACACCCTTCATTACTTAAAAACGATTAACATGCATAGTGATAGTTACCTTGGAAGCGGTTCCATTTTTAATTATTGCATTTTGCACTTTGCCAAAGACTGTCGATAGCTTCATCTTGTAAGATCCAATCGTCATGCAAGACATTCTTGACTAAAGCAGTGCAATCTGGTTCATAAATATAACTATACTAGGTTTCATCATCGCTAACACTTTGGCCCCACTGGTACAAGGATCTTTCTGTTTCATCGATATTCCAAAAGATACAGTTTTTCGTATTAATTAGCCTTAAATTGAAAGTAAACTATTCGATCCAGATATTTCTCCCCATTTAGGGATTCCAGTCGCGCGTCGGAATTTTCCTGTCTTTTTTGTATTACAATATTATATAATGCTGCAGTATTCGCGGGCGCTACTCAAATAAAAGCAATGTTTAATAAACAGCAGCGAATTATTATTAGTTTTATATACTAAAAATTATAATACAAATTCGTTTAAGAAAAATCAGTTTGATAATGTCTACCATAGATTTAAGAACGTGGACCCACATGAAATGATCTATTTTTAACTCACATTTTGACTTCCGCCATAACATTCAAACTACGAAGACATTTAATAAAAGACACTGCATTTAAATAAGATATGACAAGTAAATAAAACTTTTAAGCTACCTGATTTTTTTTCTGACGAATTATCAATTCAAAATCACAATTGGCTTTATCTTACGCCTTCATCAATTTCTCATTCGTTAGAAATAAAAGCGCATTGTGCTTGAAAACCTGTTGCAAGAGTCCTCAAGTGTCCTGACTTATTATCCTAGCTTCTTGCTTGATTTTCAGTCCCACGTAGTCAGGTCATGCACAGCCTACATCCTGTCTTATTCTTGTATGGGAACCCTCTTCATGCTACGGCACAATTCTGTCCTTTGCTTTATAATAGCATACAGAGATGTAATACGATACACCGGTTTAGTTTTACAACTTTACTATTCATTACGATATGGATTACATGAATAAGACTCAAAAGTCTTGAGAAACACGGCTGCAACCTTTAACTACAGATATATGATTCACATATTTAATCTCTCTTCTGTAGTACGTACACCGAAGTGTTAGCTTTTTGTCGACTGTAATTGTTTTTAATTTGTCACATTTTTATAACGTCTAAATTTCTATTTTGCAGCTGCTATGTTGGAAGCAAACTTAGTTTCTACAACTGCAAATTCCTCGAAAATCTTGAATTAGTTTTAGTTTAACACTCAATCAACTTCTTGTCGATGTTTAATTACGTCTTTGATGTTAAAGTATACGGAGATGCGATGCTTAACTTTAAAAAATATCTATATTGTACTTCGATGTGGTGAATATTATAATTCTTGAGGAAACTACTTGAAACTGATTTAAGAAAAATATGTTGAAACCGTGAAGCCATTGCGCTTTCACTAAGGTATTGACAATTTTTGCTATTGAATATTGCTATTGCCTTTCCTAGAAGACTGGACTGTTCATAATTATAATAAACTGTAAATGTTTCTTCTACGCACCATGTTCATCAAGATATAGGACAAAAATTTGTTATAAACGTGATATTTGCTTTTATTAAAACTATTACCGTTAGATGGCGCTGCGTAAGCAATGTTTTTAAAGGTATACCATGGCTATTTGTTCCATTTTTGAAATATGCAGCATATTTGTGATAATTTTCCTTATAACTTCTACCCAATCCATCTGTTGTACTTTTTGGGGAAATAATTATTTATGATTACAATAATTTTTATAAAATTAAGACGCGGATGAAGAAGATAACAAAGAATAATTGATCAAAAATTTTAATACAACAAGACAAGGGAGGAAATTCTGGAAAGTAAATCTTTCCAATCGATACACATTAACAGTTTCATAGTGTCCGAAGCTTTTAATTAGTGATTTGGCTTCATGAACAGCTGCTCATAATTGATATTTGCAATCAATAACATGACATAATGATTGGCGAATTTTTTAAGTAACTTGCACGGAAAGCTTTTATAACATCGCCTCTTGCAAACCACCTTGCCTCTGATAAGTTTTGTAGAATAAATGAGTTTTCCTTCTTTTCCATGTGTTCATTAAGATTTGAGCTTCTTTAGTGAAACAGAAAAAACTATAAACTAATTGAATATCACAAAAATAATTTATTACTGCTGAAACACATACTCCACGGCACCTGAACCATCTAAGTTTAGACTGAGTAGAGCACCTGAAATCCATACTACGAAATGATTAATCTATCTAATTCTAATTTTTATACAAAAATAAACGCCACTCATATTCTTGTGATTCCATCAGGAATACTAATTACAAGATCAAATATCTATTTTCCAGTTTATTTCCATTGGTGTCCAATGGAAATAAACTTTACTTTAGTGTTGTTTGCCATATAACCTCGTAGTCCTTGCTAGCATTATTGTACTAAAATGTACAACATTTACAACTCAATAACAACTCTAATGTTTTTCATAATTCTTTCATATAGTACTAAGTGTACGCAAGTATATGGTTCAAATTATCAAAGAATAGTGCAGTAGGTACGTCAGGTTAAATATCTTGTTAACCCTTTGCCAAACTCTGTATTCGATGGGAAGACATCCCTTTAGACACTTTGAAGCAGTGCGTGAGACTATTCTTACAAAACAAATTGCATATCTACATCTTACTGACCTTTTATATATAAAAAGGTTCAAGTTAAATGCCGGTAGTTAACACCTATTGAATAACTTTTTGCCACCTGTGGTCAATGTATATATGTATATACGTTGTAAATATATATTGGTTTCCTGTGACAAAAATTAGTTAAAGATGTGAATATTAGCTTAAAACAATGAAATAAAATCTTCTACGTAGCATTTAACTATCAATTTTACAATTTTTTTACCAGAAGTATTAACCATCATCAGCTTTAAAATCAAACGCTATAATATGTATCGCATCAAAATGACTTTAAATATTACAGTAAAGGTTCCAACCTTTGACAGTTCTTTTTTGTATAACAACAGGTCTTATGAAGGGCTTACGTGAGTTTGATGATATAAAATACTTTTTGTGATTTTAATGGTTTTAGGCTGTGGCTCTTGTTTTTATAGCATGCGAGATTGCAACAACTGCAACAATTCAAGCGTGGATACAAGAGATACTGAGAAGAAAATGCTTAAATAGTACATTGCATGATATGATAAACAGGGGAAGTAAAAATTATGGATTGAATAGATATGCGTCATTTACGTATGAAACGATTTGTACGTACTACATATCCCATATATGACAGAACTTCCCGCCTACGATTACATAGTACCCCTATATGTAACGATTACTCTTTTACATAGCTCTATTGTCTCAATTTTAAATCGACTTTATGCCCTAAATATTAGCTAGTGTTACAAACTAATTTTGTTATATAAATGGTGTGATTATATTTCATTATTTTATATGCTATAACGAGAATTAGAGAAGACAAAGGCAGATGAAATTATTATTTTTTTGCAGAGACTAGACAGACTCGTGTTTTGTCAACTCTCGGGGACACCAGTAGGCAACATGAATCTATTCTCACGAGGAGAGTAGACACGAGTCTATCTAGTCGCTGCAAAAAAGGAATAAATTCAGCTGCATTTATCATCCCCAATGATAATACTAGTTTTTTATATTTCAAATTATGGATAAGCTACCACTATATAGGCATTTAATGTGTATTATTCAATAAATATGAATGTTATGATCACTTGCAGCAGCAGAAATGAAAATTTAGTTTTGAATTGAGTTAAAATGAAAGGTGGAATGCGTAGTTAATTAAATAGAAAACTGCCATAACTCTACCTGAGATCTTACCGTTCTCAAATATTTACTATCTACGCTTCGCTTGGTCGTTTAGACGAAACAATCAGCAGTGCATTCGTGTTCCATTGTCCCATTGTGCACCAGGTATGTCGATCAGACATGCAGTAGCACGTAGCTGGACGGTAGGAAATAATTTATATGCTGATGTAGATAGGCAACTTCTTTCTCATTTCGGGCTCTAAGATGTCCTTTAAAACTCATAGTGAAACGATTATTCAAATAAATATTTAAATATAATAAATTTCATATCATTTTTCAAAACCCTTTTTACATTTTTAACACATTAGAATGGAAATACCAATATGAGGAAAAGAAGTTTAACACACAGCAGATACAAAAATATCTGCATCTATTATTTCGCATATCTGCTGAAAGGATGAAACACGTTGAGATTAATTTCCTTTGGTCTTCACAATAGTTTCTCTATATTAAATAATAATATATTTGGCAAATAGAACTAATTTCAATTACAAAACAACAAAAAATACAGCAATAATAAAAAAAAACTAACAGCAAAATAAAGCAAATAAAGTGTCTTCATTTGACGAGATGACGAGAGTTGAATTATGGAACGGGAAGTTAAGAAACCGAGATAGAGAAAGAGAGTTGATGTTACCACGAAGGATCTTATGCAAACACACAATACTGATATTTATTCCTCTGAAATGTAAAGATGCTAAATTAAATCGCGACAAGAATAACGAATGATCAAAATTTGCAGGTGGATAAATTTGACTTTACCTAAACCACAAGAATTTAGCGAATTTTCTTTTAACCACTTCAGTCCTTCTCCTCTGGTTAAGGTAAAAAGGATGCCACACTAAAGATACACCCCAGACGAGGGCGGATCCGCATTATTGAAAGTCTTGCAATTACGGATAATGAAACCTAGAAACTCATAGTTAATTTCGTGATAGCATCTACATGTTGTTTCGCATCACAAAGAACTCCAAAATCTTTAATATCCTGACATCACAACAACAAATCACTGTTTACGTTATAGTTAAATCGACTAGATTGCATTGACGAGTAAAAGATATAACCTCACATTTATTTGCGTCTATTAATTTTACACCAGGTGAGAAGATTGTCAAGGTTGTTTTGTAGTAAAATACAGGCACTATGGAAAGATATACTTGCGAAGACCTTAAGATTATCTGCAAAAAGGAATTTCTTGGATGTAATCACGTCGACGATATCATTAACGAAAATGTTACAGATGAGGGGTTTCAGATTTAAACTTGGAGGTACTCTAGATGTCGCCATATAAGTAAACGTCGTGTAACTACTGTAGAGAACATATTATTTCCTATTAAATAAGTATGATGCAAAAAATTCCACCAAATCATCGGTAAATATAAAAAGTCTCAATTTATTGTTAGTAGGTATAATATTATAATTCAAATGATGATGAAAGCTCACCCCTATTATCTACAGTATTAGAAATAAATTAGCAGTAATAAAATAAGTATAATACGATGTTGATAAGGGATATGACAGTTGCAACTAACGAGTACATCTTAAAATATATACATTGCTCGAAATTTCAGCAAATGTGGATGGTACGGATACTAGTCTATAGTTCGATATATTTTTTGAGTCCCCGCTTTTACAAATAGATATAACCCGCGTAATTTTCCATTAGGAAAAGTGCGTGTTTTCAGTATACGGTGAAAGATACTAATAGAGGTTGTATTAATACATGTCTGCATTCTTTTACTAAAAATGCAGGTGGTATGGTCATGTCCAGAATTATAGGGATGCTTTAATCTACACATAGAATTTGCACATAGAATCATTGGGGGTGAAGCTATTGACATTGACTATCTAAATGAACTGACGTTGAGTCCAGAATGGAAGACAAATATTTCTCTTGAAGATTTTAATATTTTTAACATTTTAATGTGAATATATATACATATATTCACAAGTATTCACTTGCGAATATATGATTGATAAATGATTATTAACAAACCGTATAGTAATATAAATAATAATTATTAATTAGAGTATTGCTCTTAAAATTAAATTTAATAATAATGATAGCAAGGGCTGCCAAGAAGGTTTTTAAGTATGTTACGTGAAGCGAAACAATGTGTTGTGAAAGATGAGTTTCAGGAATTTCTTACCTTCTTACCGTTGGTTTCTATCGGGATTAATGTCGTGAAATTTCTTACGTAATTCCAAGTAATGCCTATGTTGGACCTTCTGAGCAATCCGAAAGACAAACCGAAAAT
The DNA here is from genome assembly GCA_020654165.1 of Oryctes rhinoceros. Lineage (NCBI taxonomy): Eukaryota > Metazoa > Arthropoda > Insecta > Coleoptera > Scarabaeidae > Oryctes > Oryctes rhinoceros. The sequence continues at coordinate 754,496 of JAIOKQ010000688.1, forward strand.
GGAAGAAAGGTCGGGAATTTATAAAATTGCATGCAACGATTGCAATAAAGCCTATATTGGTCAAACGAAACGGACGGTAGGCACCAGATTGAAGAAACATATCAGGTGTTGTCACTTCGGTAGATTAGATTCGTCAAGTGTTGCCCAACAGGTATAATATTACATTACAAATCATGATGTAACTTCGCCGCGGGAATTAGACGCATACAAGACGGTCTGCGTAAAAAATAACAAAAATCTGATGAATAGAGAGTATTTAGTTCTATTAGATTTACTGGGGTAAGCCTTGCCTTTACTCCTGTTTCTAGTCACGTAACTATTACAAAGTAGTTATCAGAGCGCAGTTGATTCGTCCCAAAAATGTTACAGTTCGAATTTCTTACAATGATGTTAATACACTACAGTAGACAGTACACCTTACACTACACACACACTACAGTAGACCTTATTCATATACATACCATCTCTATGCCGAAGTGTATGATTAGTTGCATATTTTCGAGAGTGCAATTGCCATTTAAATATTAGTGGATAGAAGAAAGAGGTTATATCCGCATCTTGTTTCTAATCTAATTTACACATATAACTGAGATAGATATATGTAAAACATATATGAGGTTAAGCTTCTCGTTTCTTTCCACCTTATTAATACATTGGTTGGACCAAAGCATAACATAAATGAATAGATAATAAACATAGAGATAACACTGTATGTCATTTAAGAGTTATGTCAAGTTCTATCCTACATTTAAGAGTTATGTCAAGTTGTATCCTATTTGTATTTACTATTATAATTTGAAAATTCTTTCTATTAATTTGTGTGTTTGTTTATTATCCTTCTTTTGATTTTAACCGATTTATTTTCTGATTATGTAAATTGTTTAGTAATGGCAGTTTTTAACAAAATCCTATTTTATGTTGTAATGTAACATTTCCGAATTTATTTTATTCCTTTTTCAAACTTAACTGTTAGTCACATTGATAACCGATTTTTCTATAATAAAAATTATATTCGTTTAATTACTCTCTTTTTTTTAACAATAATTCCTTTTGCATTTATTTTTTGTTTTTAATTACTTAAATTTTGCAGGTAAATATTCTTTTTTCTTTGCTTCAAACATCAAGCAACGCTGTGCGTTCGAATTTAATTTAAAATAAGGCAATACATTTTTCCTATACATACAAATACAAAAAATGTCTAATATGCTAGCGAAGTTGTAGTTGTTTTGTGTGTGTGTTCTTAAAACTTGACCTATTCCCCTATTAATATTATTATTATTATTATAATTAATATTATAATGTATACCTTATGTATTATAATTCACATAATCCGCATTTAACTGAATACATTTATCTTAATGATAAACTATTTTTTTAAGCCATTCTGAAAAAACCTTTTCGGCGTCTTCGCAGTCCACGTATTTATGACACGTTTTACGTCAATTAAAGACTTACATCGAACACACCCCGTATACATTGTTTCAGATCGGAGAACAGATGGGAGAATTCACGATCAAGAACTTCGCGTGCTACTACCAAAAGCCACATGTTCTGTCGCTCTTCTAAACTTACGTCTTGAAGCAATTGTGGCAGCTTATTGACCAGGAAATCTTTTCGATTTTCGAATTCCACGCCATAAAGATCTTGGTGTAAACGTGCGTGGAAAAGGTGATATTTATAGTGCTTTAAAACACTGTTTTAGGAAAATCCGCAATTGCCAGCTATTTTTCGTGAACTGATGTAGGAATTATAAGCCACTGCGGCTAATATAGCAATTGCATTATCTTCTCCAATTACTGTTTTTCGACGGATCCTTTTTTAGGTTGAACATTTCCTTCGTCAATAAACCGATTGATTGTACAAAAAAAAAAAAGAAGAGTAATCGCGGCCTGCCCGGAAAACGCTGAGCTTGAAGATTTACAGCATTATCAAGATTACTGCCACATTCTCTATAAACAAGAACTATTTCCACTCTCCTTGTACGGCTACCACGTTCATTTTCACTAGTGTACAATAATTCTCACAAAATTAAAAGATACTATTGTCTGACGTTTGTCAAAACGCTGTCCGAAACGTTAGCTCCGATCAGATTCCGAAAGAGAGTCCGAAAAATCCGATCAGATTAATCGCGAACTTAGCCAACAGCATTGGCTAAGAAAAATACTATTGGCTAAGATAACGATTGGATTAACCCGATCGTACTTTCCGAAAAGCCCTTAGTACTTTTTTTTTTGATTATTTTTAATTCTGCGGCGAATCGAAAAAAAAACAGCAAATTGCAAACAACGTCGAAAAAGTATTTTTCGACGTTGAATCCGAGTTAGCTATAAAAAAAATAGGCATTCCTATTGAAGATTTTAAATTTGCCCCCTTCTCCGCCCACAAGCGGTGTGGGGTGGACGTAGTAGCATTAACTGTGGCCCCCCTCGGAAATATTAAAATTCTTGTTCGGCATATGTTTCTGTACGATGCGTATTTTTAGAGATATTACAAAATTTCAAGTTAAACGATTCACCCGATATGTTCGGAACCCTATTGTCTCCCTACCACCCCTGTTTCCATTTTGTCTTGCCTAATGATTAAATAGACTCGCTGGGAAACCTTATGAGACGAATAGACACGAGTCTGTCTAGTCACTGTAAAAAGGGATGATTTTACTCGCTTTTGTCCTCTCTACTAATGATGCTATTCCGCGATTGTGTCGTCTTAGATGCGACTGAATTATCAAAACGATTGGAGTTGATAGAACATTGTTTTTTTTTAATCACTGTTATTATTAGAGATGACAAAGGCAGGTCGAATTATTCCTTTTTTGCAGCGACTAGATAGACTCGTGTCTATTCGCCTGATGAGAACGGATTTGTGTTGCCTACTGGTGTCCTCGAGAATCGACAAAACAAAGTGCAGTCTAGTCTCTGCAAAAAAGTAATAATTTCATTCGCCTTTGTCCTGTTTAGTTATTACACCATATTTGATTGTAGATCAGTTTCAGAAAGTTAGCAGTCTATAACATATAGCCCAAAGTATTGCAAGCTGCTTCGAAATTGCTTATTATTTTCCTGAATTACTCGAAGTCGATTAAGAAAACTGATGTTTAGGAACTAAGAATTAAGAACTGAGTTTCTTCATTGCAGAAAGTGTCGTTAAAATGAAATGTTTATATAATTGTTTCTTTTAACCGGCAATCGTGTCATTAAACGAATCTTAAAAGATGTAAAAAATTAAAAGATCTAAAACTAAATGTATATATATACAGGGTTACCTGTAAATAGCACGTAAGCTACCGAAATCTGAAGACTACCTACCAATGTGTTACCGCCCAAACATTGACAGATATCCTAACTTGCGAAGCGCCTTGGTGTATCTCGTGTGGGTTTTCGTCTGCCCAGTGGCGAATATTATGGTAATTCAAAATACCATCTCTTGTAAACGTGGATTCGTCGGTAAAGAGAATTACTGACGCAAGACGTGGTTGACGAACTTCGGTGCGTTGAAACCACTCGCAGAAGGCAAGACGGCGAGGATAATCTAATTTCGTTAATCTTTGCACGCGCTGGATGTGATACGGATGAAGTAAATTATTTTTCAAAATTCAATGCACCGTCGTTTGGGACACATTTACTTGCTGGGCTAAAGTTGTAGTACTTATGCCTGGTTCCGCCTCAACGATGTTTAAAATATGCTCTTCTGCTTGCTGAACTCTACGTGATATATGACGGCCACGACCTTCGAAACGCGGAATTACTGATCCTGTTTCTCGAAGTCGATACACGGTTCTCACAATTGTCTCGCGGATGATGGATGCCGCCGATTGGGAAACCGTTCCGCGTACAAATTTTCTGCCGCAAGACTATTTTGTCCTGTTTCGCCATAAATCAAAATCACATCGGTGTATTCGATATTCGTATAGGATGCCAGTGCAATTGCGTGTAATGACGGTGAATGCTATGTGCATACTAAATGGATATCCGAACGCTGCTTCAGCGACTGCCGGTGATTCCCATATGTTAACTAAGACAGAGTCGGACTCGAATAAAGAAAAATCATTTTCTCGTTACTACGTGCACATAGAACCATAATATTTTGTAGTTAGGCATTACTCATGCGTTTCTTTCACCTAATTTTTTTTTCGTACTATATCCGAATAAGACTGTATATATATATATATATATATATATATATATATATGTATATTTAGTTTATTTATATATAAATGCTAATTTAACAAATAATCGAATGCATTACGGACGAAAATGTGCAAAATGTGAGAGCACTCATCTTCCAAGTTAATGTTCAAAGTAGACAGTCGGCTGTTTTGATTTGTATACTAGATCATACTTACCTCTCAATACAATTTGCTCAAACATCGAACATACATACCTACGCTTATTGATCCTTCAAATCCAAACATTTTGAATTCAACAAAAACAAAAATGAGTATATAAACATCTCACGGTATAAATGAATCGGGTTTCGTATGGCGGAATTGATATTGTTACATGGGTACGCTGGCTAATTTTTCTACCAATGATTGGTACATGCACAGAACGTGGACACATACATATATTTACATTATGTTAACTTTTTTATGCATAATAAGAAATCGTTTACCTTCAAAACCTACTGGTACACATACATCTACAATTTTACGGTTACCTAGTGGCTTTATTTGCACGTAAAGCAGACATATCTACTAGAAAGCTACTAGACAGCATTTTTAAAGTGTAACGCGTCATAATAGCTTTATTTTATGGAGATGTATGCTATATGTACTATCCTGTATACTTTTCTAAAATCTGACAGAGAAACTATTCTAGGATGTTTAGATAGGCTTTTCGTTTAAAAACAGAGTTAGGGTGAAATGCTATAAATTTTTGTTTCACTAAAGATATTTATTAGAACAAACCAATTTAGATATGATTTAAGCATCTATTCAAAGTTGTTATCTAAAAAGTTAGCAAGCACGATAAAAAACAAATAGCCAAAATACACGCAATGAATTCATTGAAGGTTCACGAGTTTCTTCAGCATTAAATCATAGAATACAAGCATATCGAAAGTTAACTATTCGAAATTAAGAAAAGAAAAACGAAAAATGCTGGTTTTCTTCATATTTATTTGGCTTTCCAGAGAAAAACTAAAACCATGTCCTCTAGGCCACTTTCGATCCTCTATTAAATAGCGTATGCAAAATGTTTATACTACGTTTCGTTCTTTTCTAGCCATCATCAATCTTGACAGTCAGAAAGAAGTCTTTCTTGTGATTTTCACCATGTATAACGTGTTGACAAAAGTGTTCAATATTATGCTTTAGTTGACGAATGAGACATTTTAAGATTAAGTGAGGTAGGCATGAAATTTCAAGTAGTCAGATATTTCAATTATCGTGCAATAACAGCAAATGCTGTACACCAACGAAGACAAACGAAACATGTAATTTTTTTATTCGTCAAAATAGAACAGCATTAGAGCAATTAAAAGAATTTTTTAATTCTGCAATCTTCAGAAAAATAGAGCATTATTGGACAGTATAGTTTCCTAGACAGAATATGACAACGAGACCTTAGCATCGTTTTATTGTTATATTATTAAATAGTGAGATTGTTTAATATGACCGGCGAGATCTCTTGAATTAAGTCGCCTGGATTATTTTTTATTTGGAGTTACTAGAAATAATATTTATAAGGATCCATAAAACATTGAAGAAGTTAGAGGTAGACTCCGCAATGCTTTAAAAAGGGCAGTTCAAAATATCGAAAAGCATACAATAATGAAAATGGACAGTTATCGGAACTTCATTCATTGTTATGCAATTTACATAAACTTTGCAATACTTTGTTATATCCTTCTGGTTTTCTCTCAAGTTCTTATTGGGTGGCTTAGTATACGTTCCATTCTCGACCAAAGTTTCTATAAATGTATAATAATAACAGTAAATGTTTCATTTCAGTAATGGTAACAATGATTATGGCGTAGTATAGTAAACAACATATAAGTATCGGCAAACTCCGCACCATACAAGTTTCATTAATTATATAGTAATATAATAATTAATCCGCGAGGGCCGTTTCAAAGAGACGAATGGAATATCATCAACCGGTTACCGAATTCGGTTAGATCTGCAGTTGTATATAGTCATGACCATTACACGTAATCTTGACGATTTGACTTCTTGCTGTTAGATAAGATACTATCTAATCCAAGAATCCCATAAGCTTGGACTTTACTAACGAGAAGAACATTATTAATACAATCGAGAGCCTTACTCAAGTCACAGAATGATTATGGATTCAACTTTATGCTCGATTTGGTATATGATCTTACTGTACTTACTGTAGAGGCATATTGTAGCAGCCTGTTGTTGTGGCATGATCTTATATTTAAGCCTGCAGAGAAGGGATTCACTTTCTGTGCGCTTAACGAAATTAGCAGAGACTAGACAATCTCGTATTTTGTCAACTAGCGGGAAAACCACATAATTTAATTTAACCATATAATGAATGGTCTGTATGATACAATATGGTTGTTATCGTTCTGGGTGCAATTGTAAGTACACATCTTGTATTAAGTATTGGTGTACTTCGGTTCGATGAACAATAAATACGACAAATTTCTATTATAATCGCTCCATTTAATCGCTACTATTTAATTTTAAAATCTATTAGAGATAACAGATGAAAATGGAAGTTTTTGTTTTCCTTAAATTCGTGCGTCATTTGCCACAGGCCCATTTCCTCTTCAGGTCCACAACAGACACAAAATGTAATAACTTCGCTCATCTCTGTCAACAATAATAAACGAAATCCTCGTGATGAGGGTTAAAAATAAATCAGTCTGCTTTTTTTAATAAATGTAAATTTAAAGTGTGTTCTATGTTGTGAAGACAACGCAGATTTTAATTTTTATAAACTCTTGGATGACAAGCAAGGTTTGTTAGTAACATTCGACAACATGTAGGTATCCCCTTTTGTCTTTCCATTGTAAGCAGCTTCGCATTTAAAACCTATGTTTTTCTTTGATTCTAAGCAGATGATCTGTTCTACTTATAAGGAAATTTTGGTTAAAACATTAAGAAAGATACGATGTTAAGGTATAAAGTGGGAAACATTCTGCAGAATGAAATTCATTCATTTCTGATAGACTGTTTAATGTAAGCCGTTAAATACTTCAATACTTAATTTTCTTTGATGTGAGTGGTAACTAAATTAAACTGCAAGTTTTGATGTTAAAAAAATTCAAATCGCGCACCATTTGTTTGATGATGATCCTACATTGTACCAATCTGTGCAGTGAACAAAATATCTTAGTTTAATTTACTTTGAGTAAGCTACTGGTTTAATTTAGATTTTATTTTAAAGCTCTTTATTGCACTAATTCTCATTTTATGTAATTGGCATACTAAAAACTTGAAAAAGAAATTATAAATATTCTCTTGAAATAAAAAAAGTGTGTAACTTATTCGATGAAGTGATTATTTAATGAGGAAATGGATCTGTTTTTCATGTTTCTAAAAAGTACGTAAAAAGTTGTCAAGTACTTAGTCTAACCTTCGGTGAGGTGTTCCGAAGGCTGGATTTTATTTACGGTAGTAAACATTAGTTTGCCACTTAAATTAGCGGTCATATTTCTAAGGTGATATCTAAACCTAATTTTTGACTAAGTTATTTTAAAATTTTACGTATATAATAAACGGTCATTGTGAGTGGGCCTATTGTATGCTTAAAATAAGTAGTAGTTAATCTCGTTAAAATTATTTGTATATTGAATTCCTTGTTACTAGTAAATGTAAATTGTGAAATTACATGTAATCGACCACAACAAAACTAGAGTTTAATATAGTCACATGTTACAAATATTAACATTAAATTATTAAATACGTGAGCAATTTGTCGATTATAACAGTTACAAAACTAGTATTGGTATGTATTCCTTCACTTGAGGCTATTACGTTGAAACACTGTATCATCGTTTCATTAAACACTATTAAATACATATTTACTAAGTCTTACATTGGGACTTATATAATTAATGAGGAACTGGGTGGCAAACTAGCGCAATTTATGTACGACTGCGTATATTAAACGTCTTAGCACGGATCAGTGTCACAGTGATAGGAATTTCATCAATGTGTCATATATTATTTTCGGATTTATAGTCTCTTCTGCCGTATATCGGACGCCCCTCAGTAAACCGTCATCTCTATTTACTATTCCGAATTCGCCAACGATGAAACCATCTGATGTACGTTCTTCAACTCTATACCGCCTTTCTTTTCTCCCTTCTATGACGTATCCATTTTTCGATTTTGCTGTAGATTTTTGCAAACCATCCTCCGTGGACGGACTTGGTTGGACACCGTGGCTTTTTCCGTTCGTTTGTACACTTACAGCTTCGTCGACTTCATAGTTCTCTTCGGAGTTATATGTTGCGGGCATTTTCGGTTTAGTTATGTATGGTTTTTGTTGCATACCCCAATTTATTTCTGTCGGTTCCATATGTTCACCGGTCGATGTTTCTGAGGTGTCCCAAACAGAGTCCTCTCTACTTTTTTCCAGACTTACATCATAATCTTTGGAACTGTAATCAGACATTGAATTTTGCGTAGGTTTAACTTTCTCCAATTTGCTCGGATTTCTCCATTTGCTGGCTGCTACTTCTTCGGGAACAGTTTGTACAACCGTACAATACGAGACTGACCTAGCGGCCATTTGCTCATTTCGATTATCATGATAAATAACTGTATGGTGAAATGGAGCCAGCTTATCTTTCAGTTTTTCTTGAGAAAGCTCCTTTAGTAGTTCTGACGTTTTCTCAAAATCCGATATTTTTTTAATAACCGGAATAGCTTGAACGTTTGCAGGTAGTTCTTCCACTACAGAGGTGTCAGCATTTTTAGTTATTGGTTCCGGTTCATCAATACTAAACTCTTGTCTATTGGCTTCTGCGACAAAACTATGGTCGTCTTCCGAAGAAAAGAAATCGCTTTCAAACTGGTTACTTGGAGACATCTTCATTCTTTTGATCGTTTCTGTTGTTGAACTTGTTCGCGGCGAATAGATCCGATGTGTTTCTGCAACAGATGATGAAACACTAACGCTTACTAATCTGCGATTGTTAAAATTATTAGGTCTTCGGTGCTCCAACGTATTAACGTCACCTAACGACTTTGTTGGAATAAGAGCGGTCGCGTCAGATGTGGGATTTTGCATAGAGGATGTGAAGTGCGTACTTCTGGATTCTCTCACTATGGGCCTCAAAGTAGCTGAATAGTGTTCTAATTCAATAGATGTTGGTAGAGTGATTGGTGACTTTGGATATATGGTTGTAGTCTCAAGTTTTCTTAAAGCAGGAAGATCCATGAGTACACTCAAAAAGTCTCTACCCGCTATAAGATCGTCTTCTACTCCGCGCTCCCGCTTGAAGATAGGCAGGCCGTCGGTAGGCAGAACCCAATGTAAGCATACCTGTAACATATGGCATCGATTAGAATTTCAATTAAGTCACATATATTGAAAGAACACTCTAAGAACCAAGAAACATACAAGGTAAAAAGCAGTGTTATAGATTTTTATAGATTTTACCTCTTAAATTATTTTCAGGCTAATAGTCATTGGAGTTTATTGGAAAATAATAATATTGTTATCAAAAACGTAAAATTTAGAAAATAGAAAGAAAATTTAGAAAGAAAGAAAAAGAAAGGGCGAAAACGTGTTTAAAATAATACCTTCTTTTTTATTAGTTTTTAAAATTTGTGTACTTTTACTTTTCAAATTTAACATTTTTACATGCATACATTACTTTTCAACAAACCTCAATGACTATTATCCTGATGAAATTTTAGTTGAAATCTATATACCATACATAAAAAAGCTCGGTATTGGTATCTTTCCTAACTTATGAATACCATATATGTATATTATGAATATCAGCTTGAGTAATTTTATCGGCATTATCATGGTAAAGATTCAGTTAATTTTAATTTACGTGACGTAGGATATAAAACAAGTTGGTGTGTTAGCACTATACTTATATAATAATACTATACTTATATATATAATGAATGTCGTTTGTGGTTATATCAAATTTTGCAACGCATGCTTCCTTTTCTAGAAAAAGTCATCAAGATTTGACAATTTTTAGCGCCCATAACATGCGGACGACAATATTATTAGTTTTTTTAATAAACCTAATATGTATTTCTAAATATAAAAATCAAACAAATTTATTATTAGTAGCTTCGTTTAACTTTCCGTAAAATATTCTCATTTCAGTTTAAGCAGTAAGTGGGTGCACCTCTTACCACTAGCTGGCGTTAGAGATATTTATTTGTAGAAAAATAGTATTAGTAGATGAAAATAAATTTTATTATTATGGGCTTAATGAAAATAATGGGATGCGGTAATCGTGTGCGCAGCCAGCACACGATTTTCCTCGAGAGTGTTTTGTCCAAAATATTTAAAATGAAAAGGGTAAGTTACTGTATTTAAATCTATTTAAGTTTGGTCCCAAAATAACATTAAGTTCTTAAAACAAAAGAAACGAAACGAGATAATATTATAACACTAAATTCACGATCATAGTTGTAATGCAAATCTCGGTCAGTTTACTAAAATATTTTATGGCTTTAGGCGTAAAAATTTCTCAATTTCTAGCAAAAAAACTATATAAATTATTATTTTTTTGAGATACACTTATATTTTGTAACAATTTTGTAAACCAATTTGTGTTCAGTTCGTTTAGTAAAAACCTTTTTAAATAGTATTAGGGTAGCTCTACGTTTAAGTTTACAACGCTTCGCGCTTCCTGTTATAGATTAATACCTTTTTGTTTATATTGTTTGCTATGTTTTCTTTATTCTTGTAGAGTGTATTAGATAGACCTATACGGTAATGTTTTTGCGAGATTAATGAATTTTGCGAGAAGTTTTTACAAATATCAGAAATTTACCAAAAATCGGCAAATGAAAGTTTTGTTTGATGACAATTTTAAAACGAAAAACCAGAAATTAAACAACTAGTAACCTTAAATTTTGTAACTTTTTTTACATAAACACAAGATTTATGTCCCTCGAGCACCGCCTTTTTCAATACTCTATTCTTCAACAGACGAATAAATTTTAAATTTTAAATATCGAATCGAAACTGTTAAGCTTGGAGGAAATTCTCACTAGAATATGCCTGAATGACAGTTAAATATAAACTCACAAATAAAAATTGGCGTTGCTTTAATCATTGTTCGTTTTCACTAGAAATTGTTTTGTTCCATATGATAAATTTTAACAATTTGAAACTTTATTTAACTTTGCTGTAGCATGGTGCAGGGACGCAACTGCTGCGGGGATTCTGTGTTCTTTGATGACACATTTGAACACATTCAACTCAACAACGTTGAATTGTACTGAGAATTTAAATAAAATGAACCGAAAGACATTTGATTGACATGTATAATCTATACGGCTAACGTATCCCCTAGAACTTGCTGTAGAAATTTCTCTTATTAATTTTTCAAGAAAATGAAAGTTAATATATATCTTTCCCACGATTGCAGTTAGCTGAACTTATATTAACTTTATTATCTTTGCGCTCCAAATATATTCGCCTAAACACAGGATTGTGAGAAGTGACTATGACACTGATGACAGCTAACCTCGTTGATGTTACTTTTTTTATAACATTACTATAAATATTTACACGTCTACATTCTACAACAAGCTCCAAGAATGAGTTAGCTGTTTCCTTTTAATTATATCCTTCTTTATGGGCGTAGTCGCTTTGTTCTGACCGTTGATTTATGGCCGCTAGCCGAAATGTGAAGGTTTATTTTAGATTAATCAATTCATGCTGCCATAAGTCATAAGATAATAAATTCGATTATAGAAGGAATCTACATCCTTACAATAGAGATGTTTTCTTTGAGTAGGTTTGTTTGTTATTGGTTAGGTATCGTACATGATGCAGTCCTGATGAATCGGAATAATCAGGCGTATATAGGGCGCAGCAATAGTACGTCCATATATTTGAACTGTATGCTAGTTAATAATTTGATGTTTTGGAGGTGTAATAATAGAAAATGTGAATTGTGCATTTCTGGAAAATATATTATAATATACTGGCTGTTTTACAAGGTGGCACAGTAAAATTCACTTTTTGTGTTTTCCAGTTGCAACTGCGATGATGACAAAGAATGTACTCCTACATACGCCGAAACGTAAATTTAGTGGTAACGTTTGTTGCGTGGATTGGTTAAGATTGGGTGACGATGTCAGTAAGTTGCTTTGATCACGAGATGTACAGGATGTTTCTACTATTAAAGCAATTAATGTTTAAACATATCAAAAATGTAAATAAAATCAATGTATGAAATCAGTGATTTCAATGTTGTGTTGCGTGTATGAATTGGACTACACGGCAGAGAAATACTGAGAAATTAGTTTTTCGTATGCTGAAAGGTAATTTAATATTAGCAAAACAGTTTAAGTTTGTCTAAATCATTTTTTAATGCTTCCCTTAGCTTCAGACGTATTAAAGCAAATGCTGCGGAGTTGTCTTGCGTTTATGATGTCCCAAACTGTATTTCAAAACTGTATTTCAAAAAGTTATTAATTAGAATGTAATACAATGCAAGAACAAATAATGTAATCGTCACCTTCTGTCTTTAAAGGTTGTTCCTTTGATTTCTAGGTTGAATGTTTATTCTGTTATGAACAGCTTTCTTCATGTTTCTATTCGCATCTTTTAAATTACAAATTATTATTAGTGCTAGCAAGGTTTATGGGGTAGTATGGCAAACCACACAAAAGTATCGGCGCACTCCGTACCCCACAGGTTTAATCAGTTAATCCGGGACAGCCAAGAGGATACGTCTATATCGTAGATCAAATGAACTTTTATTACTGCCCGATTGCTTTTGCAGCTCAAGCTTCCTGTTGAAGTTGTTTTTAGAGTTTCGTAGAAGGTTTTAAGCAGATTTTGAGTATACTGATGCACATGCCACTTTTATCTAATTACACTGGCCAACAAATTTCAACTTTTGATTTTGCCATAAAACAATTTATACTAATTTCAATACAAAACATATAAACATTTATTTTAATAAAAGGTAGAAGGTCAAATTAGCTCAATTTTTTAATATATATTTCAGTGAAAAGGTTTTTTAGATTAGATCATAATTTAATGTATATTTCAAATTATTATAATTAAGTAATACTTAATATAGTAATACTGCTCCGTCTCTTCCAAAGAATATCTACAGCATCTCTTCTTAACATGCAAGAGTAATCTGCTAACATAACAGGATTCCATTTCCCCTGATACCGTTTTTCCATTCTCATGATGTCTTGGTGGAAGCGCTCACCGTGTTCATCGCTAACGTCGCCCATATTTTCTAGACAAACATCCAAGTGAGAATGTAAAATGTGCACTTTAAGGGACATATTACAGCCACCAGCGTGAAATGCTCGTAACCTATCCATTACTAAAGTTTTGTAGTTGTTAGCTTTCTTGTTTCCTAAGGAATTCGTGAAAACTTGTACCATGGAGAACCAAGCTGTTTTTTCCTTCGCTGTTAATTTGGTTTCAACGATTTCATCGTTTACTATTTCTCGTATCTGAGGTCCAGCAAAAATATACTCCTTCAGTTTCCTTTGTCTTCATTTTGGAAACTTTTCACGAAGGTATTTAAAACCCTCACCTTCGAGATCCAGAAAGTTTTTCATGAGCCCAAGTTTCACGTGGAGAAATGGTATTGTGATCTTTTCTTTTTCTACTAGAGGCTGATATTGTACGTCTCTTCGTGGTATAAACTGTTGTAGTAACAGCCACTCTGGCTTATGGTAATGTTTTTCCCAAAGACATAAAAAGCAACAGTATTTGGTGTAATCAGATTGCACACCCAAAATAGTCGCAATTACTTTAAAATTTGGACAAATATTCCCGAAATAGCGTTTGTACATTATCTTTTCGTAAGTTTCTTTCATAGAAACAGCATGACCTATCGGAATAGAAGGATAATGGTTTCCATTATGCAACAAAACTGCTTTTAGGCTGGTCTTTGATGAGCCTATGAATAATCTCCAAGAACCGGGTATCATGATATATTCCAAAAACTTCAGAAGGTTTATAAACATTGTTGCAGTAGACCAGATTACCGGCCATACTATAAAGGCATTTTCTCTATAACCAGAGCTAAGCTAATGTTGCAGCTTTTCGAATCATTTTTACTTTATGTATGCTGTTCAATTTCATCAGTTACTAACTTAGCGTAAAAACCTTGTTGGTCAGTGTTATCGAACTGGCTACCATCCCAAATTTTTCATTTTACCTCATAGAGCGAACCCCAGTTATACTGCAGATCATGTCCCTTGCAATCTTCAAGGGTTTTGAAATGTCCTATGAAGTCTTTCGGTTGTATTCCTTTTATTTTGTTAAAAGTGAATGCGTTTGTTTTAGGTTCCTTTGGGTTGATGAAATTCTTCATGCTTCTTCATAAAATATGTAGGTAATGGAAAATTTGGCGAGTCGGTCCGCTACTGCACGTGCGATGAGCTTTTGACTGTTGGTAGGCATAATCGTCTGGACTCTATCGTCGCTATTGCTTTTACCTACCTTTTGTAAGATCTCTTATTTCTATGATGTTAGTGTTCTTCAAGAAACATATAGATGTAGAATAATACTTAAATGTATTATATTCGTTTACGGTAGGTACCAAACACAACTGGAGAATGGGAAATTGTGGTTTGTAATTTTAATACACATTGGAATTTTCCAAATTATTTAGATGCGTTTGATGGTAAACATATTACTTTTGAGGTTTCGGGGAGTTCTGGATCTATTTACTGGAATCACCAACAGAGAAGGAGCATAGCACTATTGGTTAATGTCAGTAATAAATAGTTTTCAGAGATAGTGACCTGAACCAAGCATTATTGAATAACTCTTTAAATATTCCACCAGGAGCGCCTTTGCCCGATACTAATATAATTCTAATATGTAATTGTAGCAAATGCTGCATTTCTTCTACAGAAACATGTATTGAAACTGTTTTTGTTCAGAAATTTAACAGCTGAACAGTGTACCTTTAATTGCATGCTGAGTTGAACACGCCGAGTATCCGAAAACGCATTTAGTATTATTTTCTGTGTCAAAAAATAGGACTAAGTTCCTAAATGTTTTGCTATAACATCTCTCTTGATTCGGAATAATCGAAATGTTTTAGATGAAGACCCTATTTCAGTAAAACAAAGGAGGTTACTTATAGTGAAATTTACTTACGTGTATCTGTTACTGGGAAACAGAGAATGCAACACGAATGCGCCTATACGTATATAAACAACGCGCAAAGGTTACTGCGACAAAAAATTAATAAATGTAGGTTTAAAAATATTTTCTTCTTTTTTATTTTATTGCTTTGTTTAAATTGAAAAGCTTGCCTATCTTCTGCAACAATCTCTTTGTGTCATCAAATTTGCAAAACATATGTCGTAGGCTGCTAATACTTCGACCCGCTTTCTTCAATTCTTTGTGTAATTTTCAATAAAAACTGATTCTATAATACATAACGGGAGAAAGGTATTCTTTCTTTGTTAATAAAAAATAAATATATTTTCTTACGAAGTGGGAGTCTCCCATATATTAGTAATCACGGACTTTCAGTTTGTTTATCAAAATTTCTGTCACAGTGGTTGAACCTTTATTCAAAGTCCTTCAGAAATACCATTTTGCTTTCAACAGTCGATTACTAATATATCCGGTTATTTTGAACAAATTTAACCCAGTTACAATAGCAAAAGGGTCAACGGGTAGTTATATCCACTCCGTGTCCAACTGGAGCGTCGATATTTTATGAGTCTTTAACATTTAAAGTTAATGAAAATGTTTTTGCTAAGAAACGGGCGAAGAAAAATTTGGTAATTAGTGCTTAGAAGCTTATACCCAGAACTCTGTAAGAGACATCGTTAAAGATTCTAATTTATGTTATAATACATATCACACAAATTGGACAACGACTTTGTTTCAATTATCAAATTGTTAATGCCAACACTACCGATTCGATAGTGACCTAATGTTCAATTATTGTTTTAGTAACGAATATGGAAGAAAGCGTACTTTCACTTAGATAATCCGAAAGACGTAACTCATTTACTGTATCAATAGGAAGTGAACGATAACATGGATGCGAATTTTAAAGCAAAAATTGATATGGATAGCAATACTTTGGTAAGTATTATAGGACAGAAAATATTGAAATAACCGGAAGTTAATATATTGTTTCAAACTGAGGAAAGGTGGAAGAGGAGCTCTGATTAAAGCCGACTTACATAGGTATTATTAATACTAAATGCTGATAAACTTATTTTCATCGCCAGCGTTAGCGTTACAATCGGTATAATGACTGATACCACTATCCTTTTCTAGGGCATTGTATGCCCACAAGGTAAGAACGAATATCGTAGCGATCGATATCGACAAAATTATGAGCACAAAGAATATCAGAGACAAAGTGCATAACTCAAGACTTAAAGCCAATTGTGCTTTGTCAAAGAAGCGATCAGACGACTCAAAGACAGAGAATGAAGTTACAGTCGAGATTTGTGGGAGTAGACCTAAAGAACTACTAAACTAAATCCAAAGCGCCACAGTATTTCAAGCCGAAATAGTAGCAGTGCTGGGATGTATTAAAGAATTGGCTGGCAAACCGTTAACTATTGATCTGTTGCTATCTATTCAGAAAGTCAAGCACTAAACAATAGAAAAATAAGAGATCTCAAGATTGGTGGAAGATCATTCCAGATCAGAGACAAGCCAAGCAATTTCTAAAAGGATAAAGGATATATTAAACATTATTGCACGTGAACAATTTGGGCCTGACAGAGGAGACGGCATATATATTCTGTCAGGTGGACTGCCGTCCATGTACTATGCGATTCCACAGCACTGAGTGGAACACGACTCTCAGAATTAGGCTTGGAATGCCCAAAAGCCACAATCTATGTAGAAGAATTACTCAGAAGATTCCTAAATCTAACAAAGAAAGGAAAGCTAATATAATGGATGTAATGAAAGGGGAACTACAATAGATCTGAAAAGGTAGCAGTGGGATAGGTCAAAAACAACTTGGGGTAGTAAATTTAAATTATTTCCTAGAGTAGACATATTTCCTTATGTTTTTTTACCCGTTGCCAGATTAATGCTACATATCTAACTTTATATTATCTCATCGACTAGAAATCTTACGAAGCCCTTCCGCCAAACATGCTAGCACATTCTGCAAATAATTCCATTGTATTCTGGCAGGGATAATCATCAAAAATGATACTAAAGGTACATTCGGAAACATTCTGCTTCCAATTTAATTTTAAGGATGAATGCAATTGGAATTTGAAAGATATATTTCTGATTCAGTTATAACTATCTTCAACCGTACGTTGGCTAACATTATTAACACAATTTTGAAACGGCGCTATCAAAGTTCCCAAAGACGGTTCATCAAAGGCTCATCAAAACAAAGTAATGTACTTTGTTTCTGTATTTACTTTACTTAATTAATAACACTAATATGAGGTAAGGTAAACATGCATTAATATAATATATTTACAATACATAATCGAAAAACAATAAAAATAGAGGCATTGACTAGTAGCATCACCTACTCTTACGCGTGGTGTAATATCATCAGTTGAAGCCTGCTACTCTCGCAGAATGTGGAGAGTTGCTAGTTTGCTCAGTCATGTCAAGGTTGATGTAGCTACCATTTTAAACATTTTCAGTGATTAGAGTATTTTAATTAGACACCCCCATCTATACATGTTTGTATTTACATAATATGTTTTACCCTTCAGGTAGCTTGCAAATCTTTACAACATTTTACCCTATATTTCATAAAAATATAGCTTCTCAAGCAATATATTGTGGTTAAGAAAATCGAAAGCTTTGGTTAAATCTAAAAATATAATTACACACGTGTTTTTATTATTAATATCGCTGTGCAAGTACTTTGGAAGAGAAACCTTTATTACTTTTTGAAATACTTTCGAAAAGAACTTAACGAAGATATTGGAGGGTAGTTCGATACTAACTATTCCGATCCGCATTTAAACAAAGGAAATTTTAAGATATTTATCTGAAAATTTCCCTTGTACTATTGAATTATTGTAGCAGACAAACAATTTCACCAATACATTTTGTCAATATGAAATATACTGAAAGTTATTTTGTTATTATTGGAGTAAGTTATCCGTAATCGAATAATTAATTCCATACGTGTGTAGGCAACACTGTACGTTATGTAACTACTGTAAATTATTTGTTTATATTGTGATAACACATTTTTATTATTAGAAATTTTATTTAAAAGAAATACTTATGTGATATCTACATATTGATATATAAAAGAATAATTGAAAATGACCTTAAACCACACGGCTTTTTATTGGCGGTATATGGCGGTGTAAGTGCGGCTACACCTGCGATTCACAAGAATAGAAAACGAAAATTCATGAGAAGCCGCCGTTGGATATTACTAAATACTATAAATAATATCATGTGAAATTTATTTTTGTACTTAGACGTAATATAACAAAATAAACGATTGCTTGCGTTATAATTAACGGTCAGTATGTATTACTTGTTCCCTCACCATAAAAAAAAACTAGTCGGAACAAAAACGTGTGTAATTAACTTTTAGCGAACTATACGAATTACGTATCTGGAAATGTATCTATAACAAAACAAATGCGACGAATACCACGCCCAATCCTTACAATCAGTTGTATTGCTTACATTATCGGCGTGAAACCGGATATTCCATAAAATGAATAAAATGAAGCGTGCTTAAGTAGCCGCCTATTTATTACAAAAAGTAGAATTCGACAAAACAACAGGTAAAAATAAATTATACGCAATTGCAGTGAATCTTTAAAAATATTTACATCCAGGTAATTTTATCAAAATGTTAAAACGATTCTAATGTCTGCAGATTTCCTTGATCGTTTAATGATGTACAAATATAATAACACATGTACAAGAATACTATACCGACAACCATTATTGGCGGTACATTTTACTTCCTTTTTATGATGAAAGTTTAGTGTGATATTAAAAAGTATACTAGGAGAGGGTTCTAATGTTTACATTAATATTTTATCGAATTGACGATTTGAACTCAGAGTAGCTGATTATTAATTTTTGATTGATATTCAGCATTCCAATAAACCGAAAGAAGCAAATTTTATTTGTAGGCCGTTGTCCCAAAAGAGTTCAATTCCGCTCTCTCCTTCCTACGAAGTGAATGCTATAAGAATTTGAACGCCGAAAGGATTTTGGATTCAGCAACTTTCATCACAACCTTTTCCAAACTGTGCCTGTTATTGCTTTGCACAGATTCAAGATATTTGTTTTGGCTTACTTGGGAGCATGTATTGATAAAATTTCAAAAATCGGTTCTAATCGCTTTTTTTGTCATTAACTAGCGCATACGAAGTGTATATTGTTGTGTGGTTGTATTGCATTTTGAAAATTACTCTAGATCATATCACACAGGTAATGCCTATTTCTGATAATTCTAGAGCGATTTGGCTGGCTCTCCTTTGCAGATATTTTTATTTCATCCGAGACACCGTTGCTAGGGCAAATTGGCACAGATTCCGCTCAGTGCAACATCTGTAAGAATTTAGTTCTTATCAACTTAGTTGATAAGAATAAGAATAAGAAAGATAGTTATATATATATATATCAACAAAGCGGAACAGAAATTGGGTATATAAGGAGGAGCCAGAAACAAGAACACCAGTCTTTAGGAATCTTCTGAAGCGAATCAGCGAAATGTCAAGTTAATCATCAACTACGCGACAACACCCAAAAGACATTTCTATTATGAATTACGTTCATGAAAGCCTACACTCAACTTTAAGAGTTTCTTATTGGAACAGTTTTATACTTTCATTTATACCGTTGAAAATCTTGCTAATATTATAAGGAAAAGACCTCTTAAATAAGGTGGTGGTGTGGAGGGGTTGTTTCAAATATCTATGTTGTGTATGTCTGATCGGAATTCGATTTTTCTGTATAAATAAGATCAAGTTTTGGAGATGATTATTGACTGGTAAAAGCTAGCTGTATGAAGTAGAAAACGATAATTCATTCTCAAAATCCCACACTGATACTTACGAATACCATAAATACAATGTACGCATGAATTCTAAACTCTCTGAATGCGCATTTTCGACAATTCGTTCAAACATGGTCAATATAGACTTAAAGAATATGAGAAATAGGCTAAAAATTAGAAGTTGCATAACATCATTTCCGTGTGCCTGGCTAAGTAGGATCTACGTCGAAATATCGCCTTTAATCCGGAGTAGGCCCGCTGAACACATAACAAGACAAGTTCTGAATCTAAAAGAATTATAAATTGATAATCCTAAATTTCCAAACATTTCAACAATTGGAAGAGGCGCGACATCCAACGTATGACCAAGCAGGCTACCAGCTGCCTCGAGAGACCTAGAGCGTCCGAAAACCACCAGTGAGCATTTTGCGGTATTCAAGAAAAGATGATAGTTCCTAGAGGATAAACTTCTCACATCCAAGTCTTCCGAGTCTTTCGTAACGTCTCGTGATAACAGGAGGGGCTAAACGAAAAAAATCAGCTGAGTGTCGTCAGCGTACATATTTATCGGACAAGATTTAAAACTTTTGAAAATTTTACAAGTATGCAGCGCAAACGACCGAAGATCATTATGGAATGCTTCTTTTCACATTAAACGTGCTCGATACCACGCCCCCGAGCTCCACAGACTGGGTTCTGGAGACAAAACCATCAAGTAGTTCCGCCCCATCATTCTCTAGACCAATAGCGAAAAATAAATGACAACACTTCGTGATTAGTAGTGTCGAATGCTTTACTGAACTCATGTAATAGCAGAACCATGAGTAATTCTTTAACTGTGACTTGCGTGAAACCCTGACTGACTGGTTTCGTTAAAATATTCTCAGAATTTCGTTATTGTTCGTTACTTTTTCAAGCAACCTCGAAAGAACCAGCAAAATGGTCAAAATAGGATGATGGTCAGAAAAAGACGTAGGTTGTACCTCTTTGGAAGGGGTGGAACATATGTATCTTTCTGTGCGTTTGACAACGGAAAGAAGAGCTCAAAATAAACCGTCATAAATATCATCAGCAATTCCTATTGATTTTTCAAAGATTATTGTAGCTGAAGGTAAGATTTTATCGTATTGCAGTTTCCCTAATACCTCCATAATTATTTACAAAGTGCATATTGCCGCAGAGAGTAAGCAAAACACTGACAGATTACTTGGATCATCAAAAAAAAACGTAAAGTTCAATTTTCTATCTCCAAGCAAAATGCCTCGTACTAAGCCAAGAATAAGTTATATGCGGGAGATGATGCGAACTAGTGATATGCGATAGCAATTCGAGACTTGGTGTTCTTGATAAGAGAAATGGGCTAATGACAGACTAAATACCACAAATACCTTCAAATGAATTTGATAAATTCAATTAAGAATATTTGTGAGATTTCATTTGCCCATTTCTAT
The DNA here is from genome assembly GCA_020654165.1 of Oryctes rhinoceros. Classification (NCBI taxonomy): domain Eukaryota; kingdom Metazoa; phylum Arthropoda; class Insecta; order Coleoptera; family Scarabaeidae; genus Oryctes; species Oryctes rhinoceros. The sequence continues at coordinate 776,050 of JAIOKQ010000688.1, forward strand.
TGGTTATATCTTCGAGTATTTAATTGCAAATTCGTAAATTGATTTTAAATATTAGAGGGACAGGTCATAGCATTATTACGAAATAGTTTACTTTAAAAATGTATGGCTAACCTCATGTCGAGTTCTGCAACACTAAACCATTCCAATCTCCTCAATTCCACCTTTTGTATTAGAGATGGATGAGAATGTAAGGAAATGATTGACAAAATTAATTAATGACAATAGTAAATAATTAACGTAATCACTCTAAATAGCTTGATCATTTTTTTAGGTGGGTTTTTTAAACTTACTAAAATTGAAAGTTATGGATTATCATGTTACGATTTATATTAGATCAAATATATTAGCGCCATCTATTATACGTTCAGCCAACTATTTATGTCACTTGTTTTCTGAATTTTTTCTGTTTCTCAGTTCCAACTACTTTTATACCCTACTATCCACGTAATAGGGAAGCTGGAAAAGTATTAAAGCCCATTGTTGGAATGGGGTTACCTGTTCAATTCATGCCATACAGAAACCTGGTATCTCTGCATGGCATGTATTATGTAGTAAATCTACAGATAAAAATATTTTGGTGTAAATACCAAAATTAGCTGTTATATTAACTGAAAAAGAGTAAAAAGCCGTCAATTATTTACTCATTTTGAGTTCAAAGATTAATCTAGCTGACGTGTTTGGCAGTTTTCTATTCTTGAAAGAGGTCAGCTACTATATCTTCCCATTAACACTGACCAACAAGGTTTTTATTCTAAGTTAGTAACTGATGAAATTGAACACCATACATAAAGTAAAAATGATTCCAAAAGCGGCAACATTGGCTTAGCTCTGATTACAGAGAAAATGCAAGGCGAGACTTTTTCGCAGCAGATACGAAAATTCTGTTGATTTTTATAGTATGGCCAATAATGTGGTCCACTACAGCAATGTATATAAACTTTCTGAAACTTTTGGAATAAATCATGCTCCCAGTTCTTGGAGATTATTCATAGACTCATCAAAGACCAGCCTAAGAGCAGTTTTGTTGCAAAATGGAAACATGGTTAATATAGACTTAAAGAATACGAGAAATAGGCTAAAAATTAGAAGTTGCATAACATCATTTCTGTGTCCCTTGCTAAGTAGGATCTATGTCGAAATATCGCCTTTAGTCCGGAGTAGGAACGTAAATCATGCTCCCAGTTCTTGGAGATTATTCATAGACTCATCAAAGACCAGCCTAGGAGCAGTTTTGCTGCAAAATGGAAACCATTATCCTTATATTCCGATAGGTCATGCTGTTTCTATGAAAGAAATTTAGGAAAATCTGAAAATGTTATTAGAAAAGATAAAGTACAAAGACTATTCCACCAAATACTGTTGCTTTTTATGTCTTTGGACCTTTCGGACTTTCGGAAGTTGAACCACCGAATGGCCTACATTGTTAAGGTTTGGTTTAAAAATCCTGATTTACTCATTAAATTTTTTTTATTTGCTCTTTTATACACAACTTTTATAAAAGTAAAATCAAGAAATATATATGGTAACATTGATTATTGGTGAAATATTGAGTTAGTAGTTAGGGGAAATACTTATAAAAAAGTGAGAGAAGGGTAATTGGGATTTTAATTGAAGATACAAACATACAAGAAAGATACTATAAATACTTGAAGATACAAGAATTGGGAAAATGGTAATAACATTTAACATACAAGATCAAAATCACAGCACGTGTACTTAGTGCTAGTCGAGCAAGAACAGAAGCAGAAACAAATACAACTAAACTATGTCAAGTATTCCACAAAGAAGGCACATGAAATAAAACTGTAGCCCCCATGTCAGTACGATGTTTGGTACGCATAAGATTCTTGTCCAAGGTTGGAATACCTCAGTTCGGCAACAGTCTAGTAAGATTTGGGTAATTATTACCCAAATACTGATTGGTACCTTTCTAGGCGAGGTGATAAATAAAGAACGGATTCAAGTAGCTGTACAACACTAACCTCTCTTTCCAAATTTGTTGGTTTTATTTGGTTAAAAGGACAGCAGGCATATCTAATACATTATTTCTTTTAGTTACTAGTAATTACTCATTACTTTAGAAAAAAGTGACATGAAGGTGATTTTGTGGATATTCTATATCACCAGTGAGATCTTCCAAAGATATAATCGATGAAGATTGCAACGACGAAGAGTAACTAAACATAAATAATTTGCCAGGCTCTCAATTATGTGCAGAAGCTCAAATATTTATCAATCAAAATAAGAGTGTCTGAGATGACGAAGAGGTAATTCCACTTGCTAGCTTGTTTGCTAAGGATACACGCAAAAAAATGTTTTCTCTCTTCAAATAAAAACAAATCTCGATAAATTTATTTTCAGATGAAATACATACTTGTTTGAGGTAATTATGTTATTTTCAATAGAAAACAATATGTAATCTATCAAATAATCATCTAACAGTACATTGTGTACTAACACAATTAAACAATGGAATCTAGTTAACTACCCTTAAGTATTGCCATAAACATAGTTGATAACGATTAGTGGTTATGTTTATTTCTTGAAATTCATTTATTGATGTGCTAGATGTGTCTTACACCATAAAGTGTGAAAGTGCGTAAGAATGGGAAAATTGTGTTAAGAATCGACAGGATTCCCTGAATAGTGTTGGACGCCTTGGTACTGTAACCCATTCATAGCGAAGAAATGAATCACGCGCAGTATTATAATCAACTTTTTCCATTCGACCCAACTTTAGCAGTGGTGCTCAGAACTTTAAAAGAAATTACTAAATAGCTTTATAGTTACGCAATTATGCTTAACGTCTGTTTCTTCCATATATTTAGTGACTTTAGATACTGAAAATTGCACACTGTTTGTCTCTGTTCCTATTTTTCTTTTGATTTTATTTTTGCAACGTCGGCTTTCATTTTCAGGAAATGAAATTGATCAAACAAACACTTTAATACTTTAACTGAAGAGGACATAAAAGAATTAATTCCTATCTTAGGATCTCGTAAAAATTTAAAGAAAAATGCAAAATAAATGTTGCATTGGAGTTCGTAAGAAATTGAAATCTATGTCTTCCTTATATTACATGGATTCATTGTGTAGGGAAGCAAAAGCACATCCACTGTCAGCTTTGAGGAAGGCATTGAAAATATTATCCCGAACCAAAATATTGCAACGAGCTTTTTAGGTCTTGATGACATACCAAGAAACCTACGAAATAACCTTCCCAACTTTGATTGAGAGACTCTGTTGGATACCTCCGGCACGGGTACACGCGTATTGAAGTATTATGAAGAAAATAATATATTGGACTAGGTTTCACGTACATTATTAACAAATACAGCAATAAACCACCTTTACACCTATATAACTCAACAGTAAGCTATCTTGTTGTCCCATACCACACATACCATACATAATAATAATAATAATAATAATAATAATAATAATAATAATAATAATAATAATAATAATAATAATAATAATAATAATAATAATAATAATAATAATAATAATAATAATAATAATAATAATAATAATAATAATAATAATAATAATAATAATAATAATAATAATAATAATAATAATAATAATAATAATAATAATAATAATAATAATAATAATAATAATAATAATAATAATAATAATAATAATAATAATAATAATAATAATAATAATAATAATAATAATAATAATAATAATAATAATAATAATAATAATAATAATAATAATAATAATAATAATAATAATAATAATAATAATAATAATAATAATAATAATAATAATAATAATAATAATAATAATAATAATAATAATAATAATAATAATAATAATAATAATAATAATAATAATAATAATAATAATAATAATAATAATAATAATAATAATAATAATAATAATAATAATAATAATAATAATAATAATAATAATAATAATAATAATAATAATAATAATAATAATAATAATAATAATAATAATAATAATAATAATAATAATAATAATAATAATAATAATAATAATAATAATAATAATAATAATAATAATAATAATAATAATAATAATAATAATAATAATAATAATAATAATAATAATAATAATAATAATAATAATAATAATAATAATAATAATAATAATAATAATAATAATAATAATAATAATAATAATAATAATAATAATAATAATAATAATAATAATAATAATAATAATAATAATAATAATAATAATAATAATAATAATAATAATAATAATAATAATAATAATAATAATAATAATAATAATAATAATAATAATAATAATAATAATAATAATAATAATAATAATAATAATAATAATAATAATAATAATAATAATAATAATAATAATAATAATAATAATAATAATAATAATAATAATAATAATAATAATAATAATAATAATAATAATAATAATAATAATAATAATAATAATAATAATAATAATAATAATAATAATAATAATAATAATAATAATAATAATAATAATAATAATAATAATAATAATAATAATAATAATAATAATAATAATAATAATAATAATAATAATAATAATAATAATAATAATAATAATAATAATAATAATAATAATAATAATAATAATAATAATAATAATAATAATAATAATAATAATAATAATAATAATAATAATAATAATAATAATAATAATAATAATAATAATAATAATAATAATAATAATAATAATAATAATAATAATAATAATAATAATAATAATAATAATAATAATAATAATAATAATAATAATAATAATAATAATAATAATAATAATAATAATAATAATAATAATAATAATAATAATAATAATAATAATAATAATAATAATAATAATAATAATAATAATAATAATAATAATAATAATAATAATAATAATAATAATAATAATAATAATAATAATAATAATAATAATAATAATAATAATAATAATAATAATAATAATAATAATAATAATAATAATAATAATAATAATAATAATAATAATAATAATAATAATAATAATAATAATAATAATAATAATAATAATAATAATAATAATAATAATAATAATAATAATAATAATAATAATAATAATAATAATAATAATAATAATAATAATAATAATAATAATAATAATAATAATAATAATAATAATAATAATAATAATAATAATAATAATAATAATAATAATAATAATAATAATAATAATAATAATAATAATAATAATAATAATAATAATAATAATAATAATAATAATAATAATAATAATAATAATAATAATAATAATAATAATAATAATAATAATAATAATAATAATAATAATAATAATAATAATAATAATAATAATAATAATAATAATAATAATAATAATAATAATAATAATAATAATAATAATAATAATAATAATAATAATAATAATAATAATAATAATAATAATAATAATAATAATAATAATAATAATAATAATAATAATAATAATAATAATAATAATAATAATAATAATAATAATAATAATAATAATAATAATAATAATAATAATAATAATAATAATAATAATAATAATAATAATAATAATAATAATAATAATAATAATAATAATAATAATAATAATAATAATAATAATAATAATAATAATAATAATAATAATAATAATAATAATAATAATAATAATAATAATAATAATAATAATAATAATAATAATAATAATAATAATAATAATAATAATAATAATAATAATAATAATAATAATAATAATAATAATAATAATAATAATAATAATAATAATAATAATAATAATAATAATAATAATAATAATAATAATAATAATAATAATAATAATAATAATAATAATAATAATAATAATAATAATAATAATAATAATAATAATAATAATAATAATAATAATAATAATAATAATAATAATAATAATAATAATAATAATAATAATAATAATAATAATAATAATAATAATAATAATAATAATAATAATAATAATAATAATAATAATAATAATAATAATAATAATAATAATAATAATAATAATAATAATAATAATAATAATAATAATAATAATAATAATAATAATAATAATAATAATAATAATAATAATAATAATAATAATAATAATAATAATAATAATAATAATAATAATAATAATAATAATAATAATAATAATAATAATAATAATAATAATAATAATAATAATAATAATAATAATAATAATAATAATAATAATAATAATAATAATAATAATAATAATAATAATAATAATAATAATAATAATAATAATAATAATAATAATAATAATAATAATAATAATAATAATAATAATAATAATAATAATAATAATAATAATAATAATAATAATAATAATAATAATAATAATAATAATAATAATAATAATAATAATAATAATAATAATAATAATAATAATAATAATAATAATAATAATAATAATAATAATAATAATAATAATAATAATAATAATAATAATAATAATAATAATAATAATAATAATAATAATAATAATAATAATAATAATAATAATAATAATAATAATAATAATAATAATAATAATAATAATAATAATAATAATAATAATAATAATAATAATAATAATAATAATAATAATAATAATAATAATAATAATAATAATAATAATAATAATAATAATAATAATAATAATAATAATAATAATAATAATAATAATAATAATAATAATAATAATAATAATAATAATAATAATAATAATAATAATAATAATAATAATAATAATAATAATAATAATAATAATAATAATAATAATAATAATAATAATAATAATAATAATAATAATAATAATAATAATAATAATAATAATAATAATAATAATAATAATAATAATAATAATAATAATAATAAAGCAATACGTAACTT